>PVIH01016062.1:0-47071 GCA_004025045.1 Sigmodon hispidus
CCTACCTGATGGCTGTGCACCTCTACCTGATGGCTGCGCACCCCTACCTAATGGCTATGCACCCCTACCTGATGGCTGCTCATACCCCTCCCTGATAACTATGCACCCCTACCTGATGGCTGCGCACCCCTACCTGATGGCTATGCACCTCTACCTGATAACTGTGCACCCCTACCTGATGGCTATGCACCCCTACCTGATAACTGTGCACCCTTACCTGATGGCTATGCACCTCTACCTGATAACTGTGCACCCCTACCTGATGGCTGTGCACCTCTACCTGATGGCTGCGCACCCCTACCTGATGGCTATGCACCTCTACCTGATAACTGTGCACCCTTACCTGATGGCTATGCACCTCTACCTGATGGCTGCACACCCCTATCTGATGGCTGCGCACCCTTTGATCCTCACACACCTTCCTGCTCCCCACATCTTGGATTTTCTCAGCAGCACCAGTGCAGCCCATATTTATACACAGGGAGAAGGGAGAGCCTTCTGTCTGGGAGCCAATAACTATAGGGGATGGTTCTATAGGTAACATGCTGTGCCATGGATAGCCTCTGGCCTCCCTGACAAGCTACCACCAAGACACTAAGGACATTCTCTTGCTCTAGCCTGCAAGTGGGCTGTGTAGGCCCTGGGATCTCTGCATGCATAGTGGGAGTGTGTGGTTCTTGGTGAACACTTAGGGGCCAGAATCTGAGCAAGTAGACCCTGCCCATCCACACCTTTTGGCCCTCAGGCACACCTAACAGGAAGGGGACCTTTTCCTGAATTCTAGGGGCTAGATAGCTCTGGGCTTGCTCAATGCTACTAACTCCCAGCTCCTGTAGCTTCCCTGCTCCTAACAGGGGTCCTTCCTATTTCTACAGAGTGACATTCTGGATGTGAAGCAAGAACTTGGCCTGAGTGATACCAGAATAAGATGTCATTGGTGGCTATCCATCTCACTTGAGCCACCTGCCAGCCAGAGAGCTGCTTACCAGTCCTCAGTGTCTCCATTTCCTGCTGTCAAGGAAGGCCCAGGACAAGGCCTTTTTCCCCCTGTTCCCTTACCAAGGGACTTCCAGAGTGGTGGCTTCAGACATTGCTCCTTTGAGCTTGCCATCAGGGCTGGGAGATATACCAAATGACTTGTCTACCCCAGATGCCTCCCAGTCCCTGTAGGTCGATGGAAGGAGCCACCTTACAATGTTGAGGATGTCCATACCATCAGCTGAGGGCAGGAAACTGTCCTGGGGAGAGAATTATGCAGGGCTGACCTGCTTTAGGGTAGACAGGGAAAATACCTGGAGGTCAGGCAGGTACAGAAAGAGCAGTTGGCCCAAAGCCCCAGCATGGTGGGCATGGGCCGCCTGTGCACTGGAGGACGCCATGCCCCACTTCGCTTCTAGTACCAATGCATGGACTGCCTATGCACTAGAAGACACCAGACCCCACTTCACCTCTAGTGCCAGTCCAGGGTCCAGCAACAAGAGACCCACATGCCAGCAGCTTCAGCCAGAGCCAGCAGAGACAGTCCTGATGTGAAGCTCTCACTTCTACACCAGGACATGCAAGCCCAACTTCCACCCCCAGGAGATGGGTGGCAAGCCCCCATCCACTGCTATTTGGAGCACTGCGGGCCACACCGACACAGGAGCTTCAGGTGTGGAGGAGGATCCTTCAGGCTGTGAACTCTGTTACTGCTGCATATAATCTGAGTGACCTCAAGTGAAGGGGCCTTGGTGCTGTGTGCGAGAAACTGAGCAAGAGCTCTGTCCCTGGCCTTGCCCTTACTCCCACTGAGCAATGGTAGCTGGGACCTTCTCAGCTTCTGCCCTTCAACACAAAGGCCAAGCAGGGGAGCCCCTGCCAGGTAAGTGGGTCCTTCCATACATCCTGCCTGCTGAGAGCCTCCAAGTTTGAGATTCTGAGAAGGAATGGGAGGCACATCTTTGAGATGACGTACTTGGGAACCCCTTCTTCTTGGTCTTAAACTTAGGGCTGACTTTAGTCTTGACATAGTGTAGACAAGTCTTCCCTCAGGTGAGGAACTATTTGTTTCTATCATACTAGTAGTGGGAGGTTGGGAGTGCTGAGAATGCTGAATGCCTGCATCCACGGAGGCTGTGTAGACCAGACAGGACAATGGCAGGGCCTCACTGTCCTGTACAACTTGGCATTGCACAGGCTAAGCCTAGGGCTCCACCTCAGCTTCTGCCATGTTATGTTCTCTTTTCTCCACGACAGCTGTGGGTGCAGCTACTGCTGTAGGTCTGCGGTACACAGTAGCAGGGCAGCCCTAGTGGGAACCTACATATGGGGCTATGGATGCAGATCCTATCACAAGCTCCATTCTTCATTCCGGTCTTCTACATGTCTTCCGTATGGAGGACATCAGAGCAGAGCTCTATCAGATGGCTGCAGCCTCCTAGAGTAGTGGATCTCAATCTCCCTAATGCCACACTCTTTAGTATAATTTCTTATGTTGTGGTGTCCCCCAACCATAAAATTATTTTTGTTGCTACTTTATAACTGTAATTTTGCTACTGTTATGAACCATAATGTAAATATTATTGGTGATAGAGATTTTTCCAAAGCAGATGTGGCCCACAGGTTGAGAACTGCTGTTCTAGAGGAAACCGGTTGTGATGGCGCCACTGACATGCCCCATGAAGGTTCTAGCTTATTCTTCCTGTCTGTGTAGGAACCTCCAGATAGGGCCAGTGGGAGGCACCCTCCAGACCTGAGGTCATTGTAGTCTCTGGCTGGGACAGAGGTGTGGTGGAGTCAGTGCTAAGGGGAGGGTTGGCCCATCTGCATGGGAACTTCTAGATGCAGGGCTCATGACTTTCTCTCTCTAGGGCTCCAGAGGCCATGCTTTTCTATCAGTACAAAGGTCCCCTCTGGAGGGGCAGAGTGTGGCTCTCCTTTCTGAGGATCTTGCTCCCCAGCTCAAGAGCCCCCTGCCATGAAGACGAAGCTGTGCTGTGAGCAGTACCCCACAGTTAGAAAAAGCACTCCTGTTCCCTCCTGCCTCAGTCTCAGAAGCATGGATCAGCTCAGAACAGGTGTGCCTGACAGGTTTTTGTGTAGGTGTCTGAAGTTCTTCCAAAGGGGAGACACTTTCCTAGAGACAGCTGCCCCTTACTTAAGGATGTTATTTTCTTGCCTTTGTACATACCTGCTTCGGAGCTCTGTTGAGGATTGAGGCTGTGTGGCTGTTTACCTGTTACATACAAGTGATGCCTTTCTCCCTCCCTGTGCTTAAAACACTAAGTACCACCCAGGTAGCTTGCTTTGGAGGAACTGGCCCTGATACCTCATGACCCTCAATGAGCTATGCTTGCCCAGAGAGATCAGGACAACTTGACATCTACTCCTCCTAATTATGTGGACTCTTCTGGTTCCCAGAGCCTCCCTCCCCCACCCCCCCCCACCCCCCCGCTCCACCGCAGGCCTCATCTGGTCCTGTAGGTATGCTATCTCTAGGCTATGCTGGGAATCACCTGTCTTTGCCTTGCCCTAAATCACTGGTGTCCACCTATCACTATGCTGTTAGAATGAGCTGGTCTAGTCCCGAGTACTGTGTGGTCAGCACATGCTGATGCCAAGAGCTCTATGTGGAGAGACCACACTCAAGGGTGGAACTGCAGGGTATGGAGTTGGAGGTTTGTGTCTTCATAGGGGGAAGTCCTTGCTAGGGAGGCTGGCCATCCAAGGCACAGAATTGTGACAGATTGGGAAAGAGATAGGCATGGAGCTAAATCTCATTATGTTCACTTAGGACTCCTTCTGCCCATGTCTTTCCCCATAACCACCTTACATGAGAATGCCAACTGACCCAGAACTTCCCCTAGGTGCCATCTCATTTCCATTGAAAGATGAGATCTGCCCCATGCTTTAGGCCAGCTAAATAGAGCTCAGCATTGAAGATATTCTGTCCACATCACACATGTCAGAAAGGGCCTGTTCTCTACCCAGAGACACTAGCTTCCCCCATGCTTAGCTCCTAATCTCTGCCTTTTCTCTTAAAGCTAGAAATTGAATGCCACAGCTGCCAACCCAAAGCCACCAAAAGGACTTGACTGAGCCAGTGTTGGCTACTTGCCTTGGTTTGGTGGAATGGATGGTCCATCAGCTGTCATCTTCACTATTTCACTTGCAGTAGCCTCTGTGCTGTTCCTAACCAAGCATAGCTTGTGCCCTAGGTCACGGAGACAAACAGGTAGTTTGAGATTTAAGTCTACAGATTTTCACATTCAGGCCCTAGGAAATGTGGCCTCTCTGCCCATGGGACATACCCTGAAATGCACAAACAGTGGGTCAAATGCAAGACGGACAGATGGATGAGTGCATGAGAAGATTGAAAAGATGGATAAATGAATGAAGGGATGGAATAGAATGTCAAGGATAGCCTTGTGGGAGGGTACACAGGCATGGTAAGTAGAAGGATGAATGGATGGATAGATGGATGGATGATGGATGGATGGATGGTGTGTGGATGGGTGAATAGAAAGAACATGGACAGATGAAGGCCAAATGGATGGACAAGTAGAAGAATGAGTGGATGTCTACAGAGATGGACAGATAGGATAGCAGGTAGATTGATGGACTAGGTGGGTGGAAAAAATGGTGGGGGAATCTAAGATGGTGGATGATGGTGGAGGGGCTGTGGTCTGGTCATGGTGTTAGAGAAAGCATTTCACCCATGGAATCTTAGCTTACAAATCTGTGTCAAGGTTCTTCATATGCTACTGCCACTACGATTTCTCAGTGGTGACCTGCTCAGCAGAGCCTGTACATACATAGTCTGTATCCTTCTATTAGCCGACCAGGATGGAAGTCATGTCCGTGCACCCCCCCCACCCCGCTGCTGCCTGTGACTATCTATATAGACTGTGGATGGATATGGCGCAGATAAACCCCCGAATTTCTGTAGAGTCTTTCATGCATCCATGTCCTCGCTCTCCCCACCTGCATCTCCAACCTCAGCACCCCTCCCTACCAGCCACATGCATAGAGACCTTTGGTCCCTCCCTCTCCTCAGTGCTAGCCCCTATCCTGCCTCTGCCCTCTGGAAGGACCCCAGAAACAGCACCTGAGCCCTCTACTCTTGAGCAGCTGCTGAATTCACACAGGATGCAGAGCACCCTCTTGGTCAGCTGGGCCCAGCAGCAGAGCACATTAATGGCCCAACACAACCAACTGCTGCTGAAGAAAGCCAGTGGCTGCCTGATGACATCAAGGCCCTCAACCAGACCCTTGAGTACTTGGTGGCAGGATGTCTAGCCCAGGAAGCCACATCCTCATTCAATATCTCAGCTGGTAGAACACCACAGAGAAACCTACCTGATGCCCCTGGAATACCCACCTGGGCCTGTAGGTCTCCTCAGGGATGATCCTAAAGGTGGAAGAGGAGATATAGGTTGGAAGAGGAGTTCCAGTCCCACCTTGGTACCTGGCTGGAAAAAGGGGACATGATCAGTAGGGAGCCAGGTCAGCTATGATCCTAGTGGCTGGAAAGTTGAGTTGATGGAAGACACCTCCCCATGATGCCCTTCTGTCCTGGTCTGTCTATAGGTTGTGGCACCCTGATGGAAAGTCTCAGCATAAGCCTGCAACACCAGGGTGTGCTTAGGGATGATCCTAATGGATGAGGCAGAAGGATAATCTCAGGGAAACTGGCCTTCTAACATTTCAGTCATCCAGTCCCAATGGTCTGAGCTACTGCAGGACATTTCCCTGCAGACCCCAGTGGATATGGAATGGTGTGTCGCACGCAACCTCGTCCCCCAAGGAAGACGTGACACCCAGGCTCTTCTTTCAGCAGTTTTATTCAGGAACCTTGAATTCTGACTTCTGACTTACTTAAGACGGGACAGACAGACTTACTAAAATTTTATCTCTCATTCTGCTTACGGGGAAACCCGTCTGCAGCCTAAATAGCCTCTGGGCAGCCAATCCTAGTACGCCATGTAGGTACTACTGATAGGCCCAGGTAAACCGAAGCAAGCCAGATCCTCAGCCTAGCCATATAAGGTATTGTTTGTCACTGAGAGCACTCACCATGTAGAAGGTGGAGGGCAGAAGCCAGCTTCAACTTTAAGGTGTGGCTACACACAGCTCTCCACAGAATGGCCCTCCTTAAAACCTCTGTCCTAATTTTTTAGGTGATCCAGGAGGCCTGAATTCCTTTTCCACTGTTCTGAAACCTCTCCTTCAGGGTCCTCTCAGTGATTACAGATGCCTGTACACACTACCCTCTCAGCCCTGTGTGTTGTGGGCGGCCATATTGTACCAGTTAACTTTAGCAAAAATAAGTAAATAAATAAAAATAATGTATGTATATATGTGTATTTATATGAATAATTTCAGCACAAAACAATGACAGAAGTGGCAGTAGTCGATAATAAATGAGCTCCTGGAGACTGGCCTCCTTCCCTGGTGAATGGCTCTGCCTCCAGCCTCCCAGCAGGGCAACCAGCTAGGTATTCTGGCCTCAAGACCTTCTTTTGTTTATGCTGGCTTCATGTCTCCTGTTCCTGTTGGCAGGGCACAGACCACCAGAGACTGTGGCTTGCCTGGCTCCCCAGCCTGACCCCTACGGAGGAGGTCAGAAGCCACACTGGCTGGGTGAGACAGCATGGTGGAATGATGCCCACCATGGAGGGAAGCTTTCTCTTTATTTTCATGTCACATGGGTAGACAGTGCCCATGATATTTGTCTAGGAAAAATCTAGACTTTATAGCCACACATTCTGCTGCCCTTGACACAGTGCCTGGCTCTCCTGCTTCACTTCTGCCTGTGGGTATGTGTTGCTGTACCTGTTGTGATTGTAGCCCCTTCTCGGAAGGCCTGTGGTCCTGCCCTGGGTATTACAGAGGTTTATCTCAGCAGCTCTGAGAAGCCTCTGAGGTTCTCTAATTTAGGTTCTGGCCCACTGAAAATACCAATATGGCTGATGTTTGCTTCTCCTTGAAAGAATACTATCTGGTGCTAGAGATTTATCTTGGTCATATTCTGGCTCCTGATGAGCCCTAATCCTATCAGTACTGAATTTGAATCCTGCTCACAAATGAAGTTTCCACCATAGTTATACACTAAGCTGTGGTTCCAGCTAGACAATGAGCCCCAACCCTGCTCACATTCTAATCAAACACTCCCAATTCTACAACACTGGTCCTGGTCACATATTGAGCCCTGACCCTGTGCACACTGAGACTGGTTCTGGTCATATGAAACCCTGGCCTTGGACACATGGATCCCACAATGAGCTGGTCCTTTTATCTATGGGAACATTCCCTGTACTGTGTCCTATATTAAGTGTTAAGGGCATAGGTTACCAGAGGAGACCAAAAGCTCCTTCAGGACTCACAGTATGTTACAGAGAATACATTCTAAGCAGGCAAGTACATAAGTGGTAAATACTCTGTTTACCCAGTAAAACAGTCAACTGTTTTTGACAGAAAATTCAATTTGTCTCAAGGCTGGCACAATGGCCTTTACGTGAAGGCTGAGTCACAGATGATAGTGAGCCTGAGGTTCAGGTAGTTTCAGCTACCCCATCCACTATGGATCTTATTGGCCCAAGATACCTGTAGGTCTGTCACCATCACACTGGTGTTCTGAGTTGCTGGAGGTGTGGATGGCATGAAGAAGGCATGCCCATTCCAGAAGGATGTCTATTTGCTGCCCAATCCAATTGGCTGGAAATTGGATGCTCAGACTTAGCTGCCATAGAAGCTGGGAAATAGTTCATATTTTTAGACCCCAGTAGGGATTTTGTTACTAAAGGAAAAGAGACATGCTGGGCTAGGTGCCCAGCAATCTGCCAAACTTGGGGAGATGACAGAGCTGGGCCATGCATGGTCTGCAGGGTTGGGTATGCCTCCCTGAACAAAAGATGGTTCAGTAAGGCCGGAACAGGAATTTTGGAGAAAATTAGTGAATTCTGCAGATGATGGAGAAGGAGGAGGCAGGAGCAACCTGAAGCAAAGTGAGAGCTGAGAGAATGGTGTGTGTTCTAGTGCTGGGGAGCAGGGGTGGAATGGTTACTGGGTCTACCTGCCCTCTGGGCCAGGGCAGCTGCTGAGAACCTGGTCGGCATCAGGGAGAAGAGGCATGGCCTGGTCTCCAGATTAGGTGCATTTATGATGGAAAGACCAAGTAGGTGCAGTGATACTGTCCTCAGACTCCGACATGGACTGGATGTCCTATGCCCTACCTCCTGGGAGTGGGAAGGACTGTCCCAGATGCTGGGGAGGAGAAAAGGGACGGAGGAAGAGAGGGTGGGAAAGAGAAGGGGGAGGGGAGAGAGAAACCTGAGTCCCCAGCCTGAGAGTTTGAAGTGTTCTCAGAGAATATGGGATGGAGTATCTTAGCTGCCTGATGGAGTTCTAGCTGAGGCAAGCTCAGGCAGCCTTAGGGAGGCCAGGAAAGCATGTGTCACATAGGTTTAGAGGTTCTGTCCAGCCTGAAGCTTTTTGAAGACTTCTTAGGACCGGGCCCTGAGGAGGGAGAGAGTGTGGGCAGGGCTCTGAACACCTGCCATGATCAGCAAAAGAACACGGGAAGGGAAGGAGGAGTAGCCTGATGGCATTCAGAGGCTGACTGGGAGGGTTTCTAAAGAGTTCTCAGCAGCCTCAGGTACCTTGGGAAGACCCAGTGAGGCAAAGACAGAAAGGGAGAGGGGTCAGTGAGCATGGCCGATGATGACAGTTCTGGACACTGTGCAAGGCCTAACAAGGTCTGCAGTGTTTCAGAAGAGGGGGTGGGGATTACAGAGCCAGAAGATCTCTGTCACATCACCAGTCATTCCTCCTGACAGAACAGAGGGGCAAGGTGGCATCTGAAAGTGGGCGAGCTTTGATCTCTGGGTTCCAAGGCTACCCTTTCCTCCATGCTGTCTGACTAAGCTATGTGAGGTGCTTCCTATATTCCTCATCCTTCTGACTCCAATGAATGCCCTCCTCCGTCCCTTGTCCCAGGAAGGAGAAACTTGGGTAACCTGCTGTGCAACATGACATCAGAGAGCCTGACAGACTGCACAGCAAACAGCTCAATGCTTAGGGGGCAGCTTTTAAGCATTTGCAGCTGTGCTGGTGGACATGCTAGCCCAGCCTTGTTCCATCCTTTCTTCTCTCCCTATCAGAAGTGCTGATGGGAAGCTTATGAAAGTAGACACAGGTAAGTCTGCAGGGGACTCTGTGAACCCCAAGTGACCCAGGCCACTTGAGTGGAAATAGGAAAACCTGACAGCAGAAGCAAATGGCCATTCAACCCCAGATTTTCACCCCGGGGATTAATCAAACACAATGACATTTCTGTGAAGTATTTTCAAAATGAAATGAAATCAACAATTGAGCAGCAGATGATGATAGCAGTAGCTAGGCATGTCCAGAGAACCAGCATGGCTTTGATCTGAATGGGAAGGTGTGAAGGATGTGAAGCAGCTTGCCATCGGTCTACTGGGATGTCTATTACAAAGATACAGGGATTATCCTGGCTTCAGGCAGATCCTGTTATGTGGCCCTGGATGTCTGTGAAGGTAGTGTATCATAGCCGGACATGTGATAGCAAAGCTATCAGCCAGGAAGCCAAGAGGAAGAAGAGAAGTAGCCCTCCTTTGGGGATACATTTCCAGATATGTAAGGATCTCCCACTTGTCCTTGTATCCTGAACATTCCACTGAAGCACCACCCTAGGGACCAAGTTTTGGGTATGAGTTTTTGGGGATGCTTTTCATACTCAAACCGCAGCAAGTGGACTAAGCTGTGTGTGATGAAGCAAGAGGCCAGTGCAAAGACAAAGGCACCAAAAGAACTTATAGCAGCTAGGCCTGGTGGACTAGGCTTATAAGCTCAGCTACTCTGGGGTGGGAGAGTTGTGGGGGTGAAGTGATGTGGGAGGCTTGTCATAAGTTCATAGCCAGCCTAAGCTATGAATTCAGATCCTGTCTCAAAAAGTAGATTAGGCTGTGGATGTGGCTCCATATCAGTGTGCTCATCTAACACATACAGTGTTCTAGGTTGTAGCTCCAGAAAGGGACAGAGGGACAGATGATGGACAGAGATGGAAGGGGTGGAACTTAATTAGGATGGGAGTCCCCAGAGAAAACAGTAAGTTGGATGGAGGAAAAACAGTGTGTACAGATAGATGTCAAGTGTGATCCAAGACTACAGGCATCAGGATGCTACACCAGCTAGCCCCCCAGTGATCCTGGGCCCCCACAGATGAAATGGGTAAGAAGCGGTGTGATCCTGGAAGAAGCTGCCTTGCAGCGGCACTGACAGAAGTCCTGCTTACTTTAAAGTTGCACCCCCAAACTTGTCTCTAAGGACAAGACAAAACAGCCAGTCCAAAGAGAAAACTGAGCATTTATCATCAAGAGAAATTTTTTAAAGACTGAGGTTTCCAAAAGGAAGAGTTGGGATGCAGAAGAGAATACTCAGGGGTCTGTGTGAAGTGGCCCAGGTACCAAACCAGGAAAAGTTGGCTATGACAAGAATACCTGTGTGTGAGATTGCAGTTTAGGAAGCACAGAACAACTACAGGACCATGGTGAGAGATCAATTGGGAAGAACTTTAAATACTCCAAGCTCCATGGATTTGCAGAGAAATTAAATATTGATTAATATTAGCCTTCATTAATAAACTTGCATGATTTAAAAAAAAAAAAAAAAGCTCCAAGGTTCCTCTTCAGAATTCAGAACTACAAGAGCCATTTAAGAGGATGAGAAGAGAGGCCACTGACTTGCTTTTTTTTGTGTGTTCAAATCATACATCTGGCAGAGAACTTGAGCCCAAATATATAGTTCTCTAGATTTGATGGTAAGCCAAAGAAACAAATAAACAAAACCAGCAGAATATAGGTAAGGCCTCCATTAAGCACTTCAGCAAAGAAGAAAGAGAGCACATGCAGAGCTGGTCAGCACTACCAACCAGCAGGAGACACAAAGCCACAGTGATCCATGCTGCTCTGGATAGAACAACAACGGCGTAATGCACAGTGCTGCGGAGAGATGGGGAACGGGGTACTCCTGGGGGACAGGATGGCAAGACATTTTGCAAAGCTGGGTGTGAGTTCCAGAGAAAGCTAAATGTAACACTGCACAAACCAACACTTGTCCTCCTGTGCGTTCATCTGAGAGAAGGAAATTCCCTTGATCACATGAGAACTTGCACACAGCATCCTTGTTTGTAATCGTCTCAGATCAGAAGCAATGCGAATGCCCTTCAGTGGATGCATGTGTGGACTTTGTCTTTTCCATAGGATGGAATCTCACTCAGGAGGAAGGAGAAGCTGCATGTCTCAAAAGCCTGCAGAGTCTGACTCAAAAGGGGTAATTAAATTGTAGAGGTGGGGCACAGGTCAGCTGCTTGCTGCTGGGAGGTGGGATGTTGGAGGCTGTGAAGGGACTGTGTGAGGGTGCCTCTGGTGCTGCTGGGCACACCTGCATCTTGATGGTAGTCACACAAATCTGTATAGGAGACAAAATGTCAAAGAAGTACACATAAGAAAAAGTATGGGAGAAGCAAGATGAAATAAACCTTAAGACAAAGCCAGATGCTGAAATAATGTCAAATCCAGAACTGTCCAGAGAGTAGAAATACAATCAGTACTGTAAAAGACGTAGTGAATTAAAAGATTAAAAAAGAATAAAAAGAGAGATAAGATAGAAAAAGAGAACAAACAGAAAACAAACCTTTGTAGTAGTAAGCTGTCAGCGCTATCCAGGCAGCAAAATAAATGCAGATAGACAGATAGATTTTTTAAATCCTCACCAACAGCTAAGAATTGAGAGACCCATGAGGAAAGTACGATTCTGCTGTTTGTAGCTGGTAGGTACAACACAGTGAAAGAACGGGGAAAAGTTGGGAATGAGAAAGTGAGAACAGATGTGCAGGCCCAATGCCAGGCAAAAGAAAGCCTGGCTGCAATATTGGCTTCAAGCAGACAGACCTGAGGAGTCTGCAAACTGAGCATCTTGCCAGCAGCACTCCAAAGGTTACAGAGTTTGGAGATTTTTGGATTTTTTTGGATTTGAGATTTTCAAATTAGGGAGGCTCAACCTGTTTGTATAGCAAAATGTACAGGGTACCTCAAAGTAAGTTAATAACCTTAAGTACTTGAGAGAGAAAAAAGAGAGGGAGGGAGGGAGGGAGGGAGAGAGAGAGAGAGAGAGAGAGAGAGAGAGAGCAGGACTTAACTATTTAAGTTGAGGTAAGCTGTATAGTCCAGCAAAACTTTTTCTTTGCAAAGACCATTAAAGGGCAAATGTCTAGAAAGACTGATCCTGAGACTAGAGAGCATATCTTGTAAGATAGTAAATGAATTCTAAGAATAATCATATCAACAAACTGGAAAACTGAAGGGGAGATGGACAAGATTCTTTTAAAAATGCAGCTTGCCAGCATTGCCTCAAAGCCAAGTAGCTTCAATAGTTGTGAACCCATTAAGGAAGTTGAACCAGTGGGAAACATGTCACCCACCATGAAAGCCTTGAACCTGGGTGATCTCAGAAGTGTATTCCTGGCTTTCAAGTGAGAGCTGTCAACTTTGAGAATCTTCTTTAGAGCACAGGATAAGAAGGGGCATTCTTTAATGTATAGCAGGAAGTCAAAGTCAATAAAACTTGTAAACCAGTCTGTCACATGAACCCAAGTGAGGAACCAGGGAACTGAAACACAGTAGTAGTGGACAGCATCCTGTGTGGACTGTACCAGATGGATTCACACCATGGTGACTTCACTGGTTAGCATTCATTTAATCAATACAAAACTCATGAACCTAATCATCCACATTAACAGGATAAACCTGGAGAGTCCATGATGGTTATTCCAATAACAAATTGATAAAGAAAATTGGGGAAACAAGAAAGTCTGGATTTCCTTTACTGATAAAGAATGATCTTCCAGACCCAAGCATTAGTGAGCACTGCCACCAAACTGAGGGTCCCAGCTGGCTCTGTAGAGGAGAAAAGCCAAAGGCTGTAAAGAGTCATTATTCACAGACTCCCTGAGGGAAGCAGAAATCATAGACATGCTTTGTAAGATGGTTCATGCTCAGATCAGAATGTGAGAATAAAATACATTGCTGTATGTAGTCAATAAGCTGTTTGAAATATACCATTTCTAGCAGGAACAAAAGCAATGCATAACCACATAGAAATATGAGGGAAAATCTCTGAAGTATCAAAGGTGTTTAGAAAGAAGGTGAGCACAGGTGGTGTAACATGTTCACGAATGGTGGAGTTGGTGCCATTAGCTGCCAACTCTCCCCAGGTCCGTTTATAGGCTCAACACAACCCAAACAAGATTCTAACAGCGTTTTCAAGGGGTTTGGGGACCATAACATTTATGAGTGAAGACTTGAAACAGCATGGCGGGCGTGCTGGAAAAGAAGAGAGAAATGGAAAATATGCCTTCTTAACCTTAGTGACCTGCCAGGAGGGTGAGAACTGTCACTGTTACCTTTGTATGGTTATGGAGAGCACTCACTGTGTCCTGCCTGACCTTGCAGAGTTTAGCCAGTTTGGACCTAGGACAGCATAGATCTGATGTGATGCCTGGCCTCAAGAGGCTGGGACCCTGTGTTATAGGCTGTAGAGGACTCCTGAAGTCCTGAGTAGGCTGATCAGGTGACAGGCCTTGTGTCCTGGGAGATGTGCTGAGTGGTGAGGGCTTCTGGGAGCCATTTGGCCAGACATAGGGAGAACGAAGGAACGACCATTGGAGATGCCCTGTTTGGCTAGTACCAGTTTTGAGTAGCCTTGTGTAGCAGACATGGTAATGAGTAGGACTTTTCCTACTATCCTGCAAGACTGTGTGCTCTTCTGAGAGGGGCCTCTGCTGGTAAGGGAGTGCAGGATAAGGTCAGGGTACAGTTCAAGAAGGCTGTGAGTACCGCTTCAATAGACTATTGGGTACTGAACTAGATACTGTTTCAAAGGCTCTACTGGCTTAGATCATGATCCTCTAACCTTTGACCTACCAGTCAGGTGAAACCTGTCATAGTCTCCCTGTATAGCAATGGAGAGCAGTGAGTGCTGCTTTACCTAACAGAGTCGAGCCAGTTCTGGCCTCGCTTTCTCTGGCCACTCTGAGCACATCATTCTACATTGGTTACCTCACTTTGTCTGTTTTCCTCTCCTCAAAATCAGGCAAAACAAGCTCAATATGCCTCAGACTTTTGTTGGATGCCTGCCAGGTGTGGGGCCTTGAGATCACGGCAGCAGAGGTCTGAGAAGGAACAGCCCTGAGTTGCACTTGAGTGCCAGTGGCTTGGAAAGAACATGTGTGTGGAAGCCAGGTGCTATAAAGGTACTGTGCAGTCTGAGGGTGTCTGGGATGCTTGCTGGAAAGGCCACTGGGGCTTTGAACCCATGGATCAGGCCACTCCTTGAAAGGGCAAGGCCTTTCCCCAAACACTTTGGATGGAGGTTGTGAAATGAAATTTCTTCCTGACTTCTTTTCATGCTGTTCTTAGGCATTCCCTCTTGTACCTCAGAGATCCAGGAGTAATGACAGCTGGTGGCATCCTAGGCAGATTGCAGGCAGACGGCTCTGGGAGGGTCTAGAGCTGAATAGGAACCTACATGGGGTAGGGTTGGAGGGTGTATGGCTGTTGATGGCTGCCTTTTAATTTAGAGGCTGAACAGGTTAAATAAACAGCAATTGGATTTTGCTGAGGCTGGGTGGTGTGTGGTGTCACTGGGTAGAAAGAACACTGGAGAATCTCATTTTGGTGATCAGATTATTATAGATTCTCTCCCAGACTACTGAGAAATGTAAATGTGAATTGTGCTTCCAGGCGCTGTGAGAGGCAGCTTGTGGGGGTGGGCATGGGGTTGGGGAGGTGACCTGTCTGAATTCAGTCTTCTTAGGCTGGGGCCGTTTCCTGTCTTAAAGAAGTCCCCAGAGACACCCACCTGATCCTCCCTCCCTGGGAGAATGCTGAGCAGAAAAATAACCCCAGGCAAAGACTTGAACCAATCATGCTGTATTTAATAATATCAGAGTCCCAGTGCAGGGGAAGAGAATGCTACTCCCCCAGTGTCCTTTGCTGCCCAGAGCTTTCACTTCAGACTGTATGTGACAAGGCTCATGCTTCTGTGCTTTTTCCTGACCTTTTCACCCCAGAGTTCTCTTTCCAGGGCTCCTTCTGAGTGTGCAAATCTGGGCTTGAGACTGGCTGTTATATTCAATATTCCCATGGCTGGATGATGAGTCCAACCTGAGTGTGTCTGTACCACAGACAAGGAGAACCTGGCAGAGTTTCTCCTGAAGGTGGAATGTCAGCAGATTCAGTGCCTGGCATGCTGAACCTTCAGCCATTTTATAGGACAGCCAGCCCTTGCTTAAGCTTGGTGCTTGACTTGCAGGCTCCTGACTGGTAGGTGAGTCTGGGAGTGACACTGATGTGAGCAATACTGATGTCCCATCTTCAACCCTGAAACACCTGTGCTCAGTGGGATGGGGCCTTTGTTCTGCGCTGTATGGACAGGGTCAGAAATGTCCTTGAGGCCTACGAGAGGCCACTACAGAGTGGCTAAACAAATGCCTATCTTGTGAGCAGAAGGATGGAGGATAAGTCAATATGTCCTAATCAACTTGCAACTACCTCCAGGGTGGGAAGGTGAAGGTAAGTTCAGATTGCCTTACCAAAACCTGAAGAATAGCCAGCCCTTGTCAGAGCCAGCATTGCTGAGTGTCATTGCAACCCTGTTCTGTCCCCACAATAGAATTCACAGGGGAGGACCCTGGGACAGAAAGGCAGAGACTGGTTTCTGAGGCAATGAAGGCTTATCTGGCAGCTCTCACCTCCTGAGGAATAGGTGCTGCTGACTGCACTTAAGGTGGCAGTGGGCTTATGTGTGACCTGTGTGCATACCCATGTGTATCATATGCACCTGTATGTGTTTCCATGTCCATTCACATGTGTTTATGGGCATGCTTCAGCCAAGCGTATTTATGTATGCATGAGAACATAGGTGTTGTATGTGGACATGTGTGTTTGCAGACACATGTATGCAGATGTATGTGTTCCTTTCATTTAAGATTTAGATGCATACATAAGCAAGGACAGACAGAAGGGCAGAAGCTTTCTCTAGGAGATGACTGGGTCCTCAGGAAATGATTAACTGAAAAGGTCAAAAGGGTATGCCAGGCAGAAGAGTAAAGTGCCTGAGGGCTAGGTCTCCAGGCCCAGGGCCATCCCCAGAGCTTATCAGCTCAGCCTCCTCTTGGGTCCCACCCTGCAGAGAACCTCTGAAACCTCTATCTGGAGACATAGCCTTTCCAGCTGCTTCTTCTGTGAAGGTCCAGTACCCTACCACAGTACAAGCACTGCCCCAATCCTGAGCAGAGAAATGAGATGAATGGATGGATGGGAGGGGTGGGCTGAGAGCGTGGTGGGGAGGAAGACAACCCAGAGGAAGGTAGAGGGCTTCCAGAAACTCCCTGGGCTGGCAAGAAGCACTTCAGGGCTACTAGCTAGTAGCTCCAGAATGGTGGGGAGCTTCGCCCAGCCTTCACATGTCCCTCTACACATGATTTTAGCCAAGGACTGCCCCCGGTGGAAAGGCCTAGACAGAGCAGGATTGCTATGGAAAATAAACCCTGGGGTTGGAGCTGATCTAGGAGTGGGAACTGATTTTTTAAAAAAGAGGTGATGTAGGGAATTGGGGACATGGCCCCAGCCAGGGTCTCTGCATGAGAGAGATTGGGGGATGGGTGTGCATGCGTAGGTTGGCCCCTTTCAAGGCAGAAACAATGCACTTTTGAAGTGGTTGGGATTCTGGCTTATTTAGGCAGCTGTATTCAAATTGCATGCAAATGACTTTTTTTTTTCTGCCAATACCTGTATCTCAGAGCAACTGCAAGGGCTACAGGCAGGCACCTTACTTTCCTTTAGTGAGCAGCACCGAGGCCTGACACTATGTGAGGACTCCAGAGAGACCTAGTCTAGGATTACTCAGGAAGGCTCAGGGATTTCCCATGGTACTCTAATTCAGAAATCATGGGGAGTCCGGGCAGCTGTTG
This sequence comes from Sigmodon hispidus, assembly GCA_004025045.1. Taxonomy (NCBI): domain Eukaryota; kingdom Metazoa; phylum Chordata; class Mammalia; order Rodentia; family Cricetidae; genus Sigmodon; species Sigmodon hispidus. The sequence goes on from PVIH01016062.1 coordinate 17,033, forward strand.
ATGTTTACCTAGTAGGTGAACTCTGTTCCCCAAATCAGAGGACTGGGTTCTAACTCCAGCTCGGCCCATGACTCCATCACACTGCTTACCCCTTCTTCATCTCTGCTGTGAAATAGAATGCCACAGAGGCCTCGGGCTGCATGGGAAGCACTTCAAACTCCTGATGGTGCTAGTAGTAAAATGGTAGAATGGACCTGTTGACAGTGCTTCTAGTGTGGGTAGTAATGCATAAAATGGTAGTAATGAAGGTTATTGTCAGAATGAAAGTAGTCGTGGCCGGTGATGGTGGTGGTGATGGTTGGTGATGGTGGTGGTAATGGTTGGTGATGATGGTTTGTGGTGGTGGTTGGTATGTTATGTGATGGTGATTGTTTTAATTGATGGTGATTTGATGATGGTTAATGATGGTATTGATGATGGTGATCTTGTGATAATAGAAGGCTCCCCATACTAAGCACTGTACAATGCACTGGTGAATAGAGAAAATAAACCTTCTGCCTTTGAGCTGCTCATATCTTATTCAAAAGTTTTCCAAGGTGAGAACAAGGTCTCAGCTTGTCTCATTACCCTGAAGCCACTGGAGGCCTTTCTGCAGGGTCCCTCAGGTCTCCCAAACAAAGTGTTCTCAGCTCTTCTTGGGCCTGCCCCACCTGTAGCCTCAAACTTCTCAGAATTGGGCACAGGCCAATCTTTCTGTCACCTCAGCTCAGAGCTGAGCTCAAAGGATGTGCCTAGGATTCTGTACAGGGACTGGTTTGGCCTTCTCAGAGTTCCCTTGGGGCAGGTCTGGACAATGGAGGGCATAAGACATAGAGCTGCAGTGCTGTGAGTGAATGGAGTGTGTGACTATGACACCGAAGCTTGGGAGAGTCTGGGATTCAGCTATTTGTGTAGCTGTCTAGAGGCAGAGCCAGTGTTACAGTCCTGATCTTGCTGATCTCACAGTTTCCCATAGACTTTTACAATTTTTACCAAGCTAGGACATTCTAGAAGAGAGGATCCAGAGAAGAGGCACCCTACCCCCACTCCTAAGCTGGCTGTGCATAGAGGGAATTGGAGCCCTCTGGAAGTGTTTCTATGTGTAGGTGCAGAGTCCTGTGATTGTCTGGATGACTGCTTTAGGCTGCAGAGTGAGGCAATGGCAGGAGGCTGGGGGTGGGGCTCCTGCCTGGAAGCCCATCCCACAAGGCCCTGGGGAAGCCATCTGCAGCCTCCAGTGCCTGGAAAACCCAGCTGAGTTCAGCCACAAAAGCCCCGCCTGCCACATACAGATATGGATCTGTCTCATTAAAAAGCCTTACATCAGCCAGACTTCTGCCCTGCCAGCTTCCTGGCTGGACGGAGCCTGTAGCCTGAGCACTGTCTGCCAAGAGAGCCTAAATGCAACGCCAGGAATCTGCATGGAATTGACTGTCTTCTGGAAAAGGCAAAACACTACCCCTCAGTCCACCTTCTATTCCCAGCTTGGATCTGAAGGGGTCTGAGGCAACCAGATGGGCCAGTTGAGCCTCATGTCTACCTTTCTCCCTTTCCAGCCTCCTATGCCCTGAAATCTACGACTGCAGTGATACAACCACTGTGAACAGCCATGATCCAGGTCCTGGCAGCAGTCAGATGCTGCTCCTCAATCCCCAGGAAAGTTCTGACAGTAGATTCAGAAGGCCATTGTTGCTACTGCTTGGTTAGAAAGGGGTTAGGATTCTGGAATGAATGGCGTTGAGGGTGGTCACGTCAATGCTACAGTGATTTTGAATGAGGCATAGAATGCAGAGCACCATGCCGCAGATTGCCCCAGAGCCAAGAGAAATGGTGACACCCTTCAACCAGGAGAACCATGGCTAGATGTTCCCATTTTCATTTGGGGTGAGCTAAAACCTCTGTTCCCTAGTGCCTGGGCTTAGGGCATGATTTTTACCATCCATACTTTTGTAATCAATCACATCTACTGTTTCTTTTGCTACCAGTGTCCCTCTAGCCACCTCATAGGAGTTGTCACGCTCTGGTACTGGTGTCTGGCATCCGAGCTCCTTATGCTTTCTATGCTCAACACTCAGTTTAGCTCCTGCTGGGTCAAATGCTTTCCCAGTTACTCCTCAGATGCCACCCCGTTCTAGTTTTCTTTCTGTTGCTGTGCCAACACTGATCACAAACAACTTGGGGAGGAAAGGGTTTATTTCATCTTATAATTTATAGTTCATTATGGCAGAAGTTGGGGCAGGAACTGGAGACAGGGCTGAGGCAGAAACCTTGGAAGAAGCCGCTTACTGACTTGTTCATCATGCTTGCTCAGCCTACATTTTTATACCATCCAGGACCACCTGCCTGGGGTGCACTTCCCATATTAAAATGTTAAATGTTAAAAAAAAAATTAGACTTGTTCACAGGCCAATTTGGTGAGTACCTATTTTCTCAACTGAGTTTCTTCTTCCTTAGATAACTCTAGTTTACATCAAGCTAACAAAAACAAAAAAATAAAGGAAAGAAATCCATCATATAACCAAGTGTAAGCTCTGCCTGGCTGAACCCTCTTTTGTGCCAGAGTATAGATGCTCTCTTGGGGTGAAGCATGGGGCAATAGGCACAAGGAGGCAGATATGGATTTTAGTATCACCTTCCCTGGGCAGGGCCTGAAGGAGAACAAGTGTGTCCACACTGGGAATCATCCAGCCTCTTGACCTCCCACATACCTTTTGAGGTGGGATAAAGAAAGGTAAACTGGCTGAGGTGCCAGCTCAGGACTACTGAGGACAGTGGGCCAGGGAAGGGACTAGTGCTGAATGCCGCCTGTGGTCAGCTCATCATGCACAGAAGAGCAGTGGTTGTAGATGATTCCCACCGTGTTACCTGGGAACTTACTCTGCACTGCTTGGAGCTAGTTTTATGTTGACTTGACACAAGCTATAGAGGAAGGAATCCCTGTCGAGAAAATGCTTCATAAGACTGGACTATAGTCATGCCTGTAAAGCATTTTTTAAATTAGTGATTGATGTGGGAAGGCCCAGCACATTGTGGGTGAGGTCACCTCTAGGCTGATGGTCCTGAGTTCTATAAGGATGCAGGCTGAGCAAACCATGAAGAGCAAGCCAGTTGCTTTAATCATGGTGTTTAGCAGAAGCCCCAAGACACCAGCTATGTCATTTACTTTGTCATTTGATCATCTGTGAACTGTCCTTTCTTCCCCTGGAAGGCACTGAATAAAGAAAACGATAACATCTGCAGGCAGCTACCAGAGTACCTAGCACATCATCTCCCCATACTGTCACCATCAGTACCACCCCAAACCTCAGCCAGGGCAGGGCTACAAACTCAAAGGTAGCACGTCAAGGTGCCCATTAATCATCTTGGTCTGACCACACAGCAGGTGACCCTTCTGTCTCCCGTGTGTTGCCAGTGCATTGTGGGTCCAGGCCTGCTGAAAAGACCATGCTTTCTGTTCACTTACTTCATGATGTGAATGCAAACATATAAACAAAACAAAACTAAGCCAAACAAACCACTCTGACAGCAAATGTGATCTATAGTTAAAGAAGCATACCTGGTACCAGCCCTACCAAGAACCCAGGGAATACAGGGTCCTTTCAGGAGCCATGACGAGTTCCAGGGGCAGTAGCTAGGACCTGGATGGTTCTCCTATAAAGTAGAATTGCTTGGCAGTGTCCAGCAATGGGCAAGTGTGTACCAATTCCTGTTTAAACCCTACGCCCCTAGGGCCAGTGTTCCCAGCATACCTATGTAATGTGATCAGGACCACTCCCAGCCTTTTCTTTCTGCCCACTCAACTTCAGCATTAGCAAGAGTGAACTCTCCTTCCCTGATTGCCACTATTTACAGCCCTAGCTGAGGGGAATCACAGGCTCAGGGTGAAGTCCTGGTCATGGGGTTCAGGAGGCAGTGTCTGGTAAAGGAAGGCGAGGGACTGTGGAAACACTTCCCTTCAACCCCAGAAACACTTGCTTTCTATGAGACTCTAGGCAGGACCTAGCATTCTGCTGTGTGAAATGTCCCATGACTCCAGCCAGGAAACTGTACTCAGGAATATGTCTGTCTGGGCTTCAGAACCATGGACAGTTCCTGCCTTGGGCTGTTGGCCAGGGAGCCTGAGAATCGGTTTTTCTGGTTTAGACTTCAGGCTTAAATTCTTCATCAGACTACTTCCCCCCAAGGAAGGACAGCCACTTTGGATATTTAAGGATGTGTTTGAAGAGAATGGTAGGATTCTTCCTCTAATTGGTGGCAGCTTCCAGACATTGTTTCACAGGCACCCCAGCTTTCACCTCCTGTGCTGTTCTCTCTCTCTGTCTCTGTCTCTCTCTGTGTGTGTGTGTATGTGTGTGTGTGTGTGCGCGCGCGCATGCACACGTAATCAGAAGGGTATTATGGCCTCCTTCCTAGGTCTATAAGTTTCTAGAACTGTTTAGTATCCTCTGGCCCCTGGCACTTTTGCCTGTTCTAGTAACCAATGCCAGGAGCATAGATAGAGAAGGTATCTGACCAGGGGTGGTCAGGCTTCCACAAAGCCTCACTTGGAGCCCTGTCAACCCATGCCATTTGATGCTTCTGAGGGCCTTCACAGACTAAAATCATGTGGCATCTGGGGTCTCAGTACACCCCAGGAACCCAGACTAGTAGCTGTTCTTGAGAAAACCATTCTAGAACAGTACATTTGACTGGAAAGATATCTCATATGCACACATCTGTATTTTCTTCCACATACTCCTGCTGCTATGAGAAGATAGATGCAGAGATGAGCATGTCCAGGCATTCCTGGCAGTCTGTGGGTTTCGTTAGTTCAGATCTTCTTACATGATGACTTTAGCAGCCTCCATGGGCTGCCAGGCACTGCACCACAGATCTTATGTGTTTTTAGCCATCCACTTTGTGGCTCATAAGGAGAGAGGGAAAGACCTGGACACATTGGCGTTTGTCTAGTATCAGCATCTAGCATCCCTTCCTTTCAGTGGTGTTTACATCCTTTCCTAAGCCAGCTCTTCTTGCTGCAGTGGCTGATGACCCCGAATTTGAGTTACTATGTTGAATCCATAGCAAGTTTTATGTCACTCTCCTGCACTTCTTTACTCTGTGACCTGGACTGTCAGGGCCTTGTTCTCTGCCGCCACCATGATTTTGACAAGAGAGTGGTAGAGGAGCCTGGTGTACCCTAGAAGTGGCAAATGCCACGTCTGTTCTCTGGCATTGCCCAAAGCAAGCTATTACTGGCCAAACCTGATGCCCATGGGATCACCAGTCACTATTCTGAGGGGAGGGAGGTGAAGCCTCTTGGGAAGAACTGTGGGACTTCGTCACTGTGATTCAACTTACTACTCCACAGAATTGTTCCTCAGCTCACTGGGGTCACCTTCCTCTGGGCTCCTTATTCCTACTCTATCACTCTGCCCTGGACCAGTCTTCCTTGGGAGTCTAGGAAATCTCCAAACCATGTTCAACTCTCTGGGTTCCATTCTGCTGAGGAGCCCCATCCTTGTTTTTTGTCATAGCCTCTGGGTTAGGTTAAGCTTTTGAACTCTCTGTCCACAGCAGGAAACTTCTGGGCCTGGCCCATGCCTCTGCTTTTGCTCAGTTGAACCTACTCTACTCTGTCTCTGCTTCTCTATTGCGTGTTTCTCTCTCTCCCATGGCAGATTAACAGGTGAAGGTGTGGGCTCTGCGGTGCCTGCTCAGCTAGCCTGATGCTGGGCTCAGAGAGTCAGCCTGCCATGTACTCAGGGGAGCAGATGCCAGTGCCATGGTGATGAATGAATGAACAAGGAAGCCAGATCTATGCCCAGGAGGAGAGTGGAGAACACACTGCAGGGCACATCAGATATTTGGCACAGATGGGGAGAGATGGGATGGGGAATGGATATTCAGCAGCTGGGCTTATCATCAATCCTTCTAAAGAGGAGGATCCTCACATGATTTGGCAGAGGGCTGGGTCCATCCAAAAAGCTCAGAGAGTGTACTGGACCCTCTCGGGGGAAGCTAGGTCTTGGTACCAGTAGAGAGGAGACAGATATTTTATGGGGCCCTCCCAGGTAGAAACTTTGGAACAAAGGATAAGAAGGCTTCTCGTGCATTGTGGGAATTCTCATCCTTGTGGTACTCACAAGTAAGAATCCTCCATATCTTGGTTAGGTGGGGTTTGTTATTGCTGTATTCATTTATTTGGTTTTTTTTTGATACAGATGGGAGTCATCTGAGAAGAAGAACCTTAGTGCCTCTATCATCTTGATTGTAGGCAAGTCTATGAAGGCAGTTTTTTTTTTTTTTTAATTGATAACTGATGTGTTAGGATCTAGCTCACTGTTGGTGGTGCCACCCATAGACAGATTGTCCTGGGTGCTTTAAGGAAGCAGGCTGAGCAAGCCTTGGCAAGCAAACCAATAAGCGGCATTCTTTCATGGCCTCTGAGTCAGCTCCTATTTCCAGGTTTCAGCCTTGAGTTCTTGCCCTGACTTCATAATGGGCTATACACTTTAATATGGAAAAAAAAAACTCTCCTCAAATTGCTTTTAGTTATGGTCTTATCACAGCAACAGGAAGAAAACTTGGGTTTGGGAATTATGGTAAAATCACAGTTGTCACATCAAGGTCACTGTGATGTCTAAGGGTGGCATGCATAAACGCTGCCCACTTAGGCACTGGCAGCTCATGATTGCTTGCTTCTATATTCTATTTGACATTTTTGCAAGCCTGTGCATGACATATATTTAATATCTATATATGATATAGAAGGATGTTTTAGAACCTTCTGTTAACTATATCCTGCCCCAAGACCTGGAGTGTCTGACACTCACAGCTGTGAGCAGCCATCTCTACCCAACTTTCTGTTCCCTCAATATCTTGTCTATCATTGCCTTGCTTTTGTGAGGTTTTAAATAGTTTTGCATCATTTTGCACAGACAATGTTGGTAAAATGTATTTACTGCAAAACAATATATTGTTTAGTGTTGCTTCATGCCACAATATTTGCGTCTTCTGAGACTGGCTTTTTCAGATCCAGCTTTGTTTCCAGGATGCAGCCATGTGCTATGCATAGCTAACTTCAGATTCTCACCAGACTTGGCATTACATAGTGTGAGTGTTTCCTAATTTGGACACGAGTTTTGTTCCCATGAACAGCACTGCCATTGGCCTCTTGTCTGGTTATTGGTGGGGTCAAGGGTCAGGGGTCAGGGCCTCTGTAGATGTGTCCTGTCCTGTAACATGGGTCTTAAGTGTGTGAGTGGCTGTACTTTATCAAGGGAGGCTGGGTGTCTTCAAGGTGGTCAGAGTTACCCCCACCCCACCAAGTATATGAGCTCATCACTCTGACCGGCTCCCATTCCTCCAATATTCCATATTGTCAGACGCCTTAATTTTTGCCAATCTGCTGGGTGTAAAATAGTATCTAATTGTAGTCTTAATTTGCATTTCTCTGATTACTAACGAGGCTAGAATTTTCATGTGTTTATATTTGTGTTTCCTTTGCTGTGGAAAGTCTGTTCATGCCTTTTGCCCATCTTTACGATTCAGTTGTTGGGTTTTTATGCCTTAATGGCTGAGGGATGTCTGCACACATGGCAGAGCCCCATGGAGGTCCAAATCTCCATGAGTTGACACAGGCTGTGAGGATTGCTTTTCTTTTGCCCTGCCTTCAGAGTCTGTGGATGATCTAGGATTCTGCCTCATTTGCAAACCCCCTACATCCAGGATCTGAGAGCTTCCCGCCTTTATTTCTTTAAAAGACTCGATATTCTCTTAATAGTCTATGTCTGACATCTCTCCCCCTCCCCCTCCAGCCCCTCTTGTGCGGTGGCATCTCCCACCTTCCTTCCATTGCGGCACCCCGTGTCCCCTTACTCTTCTGTGTCACACAGGCTACTGTATGACAGATGCTGAGTTCCACATTTATAGTTTCAGTATGATGATGGGGCATGCAATATGGAATAGTTGAATTAAACTAATTAGAACACTCACCGCCTCATCCGATTTGTCACTTTTATGGGGAGGACTTTAGAATGCACTCTGCCAGTTACTCTCTTGCTGACAAAATGTCTGACAAAAGCAACTTCAGAGGGGAAGTGTGTATCTCCCTCACTAGTACAAGGTTTGGACCATCATGGTAAGCAGGTATGGCAGCAGGAGTGTGAGGTGGCTGGCCACGTTATGCTCACAGTCAGGAAGCAGAGCGAGACAGCGCCGGTACTTAGCTTGCTTTTTCTCCTTTTTCTCCAGTCTGGTACCTCAGCACATGCAGTGTGCTCTCCACATTCAGGTTTACTTTCGTTTGTGTCATCTTTTCTCAGGTAAATCTTTCTGGAAACAGCCTCATGGACATGCCCAGATGATGTGTTTCCATGGTGATTCTCATCTAGTCCAGTTGGCAATGAGGATGAACAATCACACGAGTGTCAACTTTCAACTGAACTCTGGAATCTAGTTCTCCCGTTCAATCAAAATGTCCCTCAGCTGACTCACCCCATCCTCCTCAGTCCCTGGAGGCCACCAGGTTACTCTGCTTCTGCCAGGTCAGTGGTTCCAGAAACTATACACGAGAGAGTCAGTACTGTGTGCATGCACCTTCTATTTTTGCACTTGGCTTATCTGCTGAACATGATGACTACTGTGCATCTTTGCAGCCACAGATGGAGTATTCTTCATTCTGGAAGCTGAGGCTATTACACTGTGTGTACATATCAAGGTTTCTTTATCACATGGTTGATGACATGTGTTTTGTTTCTGGTTGGGACTGGTGAGACCCTAGGGCAGACATGGGATACAGGTGCTATTTCCTTTACTCTATACCTAGTGGTAGCTTTGTCAAACGTACACTAGTTTCATGGTAAGTATTTTGAGTGAATCTGCATTTTTCATTATATCTGCACTGATTTAATTTCCACCCAACACACACGAGCCCCCTTCCTTATATCCTCACCAGCATTTACTTTTGTCCTTTCCATAGCAGCCATTCTAACTGCAGTGACATGGTACCTCACTGTCATTTTGATACATGCTTTGTCCAGTGCTGAGGATGAAGCCCAGGGGCTGGCATATGCTCCATGGTATCTGTTCTTGAGCCATGCCACTAGCCTGGGCTTACATTTTTCTGATAGCCACTGAACATTTTTCTAGATACCTTTGGCTGTTTGTGTTTTTATTCTTTTGACATAGGTCTGTTGGTATCATTTTCCCAATGTATTAACGCTTTACTGGATATATTGGATATACCTGGCTGTATCACAGATTTTTTTTCTCCTACATCCATTGTCTTTTGCTTTGCTGTTTCCTATGCTGTGTGGAACCAAATAAAACACAAACCAAAGCTTTTGTTTTATTCCAGCTTGTGTTTTTTTCCATCTTGACTCAAGATCAGAGAATCCAAGCTTGTTTTGCTTTTCCTTGGCAGGATGTTTGACCAAAGGTGTGATCACCAGGTACTTTGCTCTGAAGGCTGTATAATGGAAAGCTTTTCCATAAAGTGTGGTTACTAGATGTTTTGTGAATTAAGAAAGGTGTTTACCCTTGTCTGTACGTTGAACCATGGTGTTCTTGAGAGGGGAAGGTCTTTTGACACCCCCTCTTCATACACACTTTGCATATATTTTATTTAAGAAATAAACTCAGTGCTTCAATATTGACTGATAGCCCTCTCGACTCTCTATTTTCTGTCTCTGTTTAATTCTTTCTATCTCTGTAATTCCTCAATCCACACTCACCATTCAAAAGGTTGGGTGGGACTTGACATTGTATGCTGTGGCGGTCTGAGTAAGAATGGCCCCCATCGGCTCATATATTTGAATGTGTAGTCATTAGGGAGTGGTACTGCTTAGAACGATTGGGAGCTGTGTCCTTGGAGGAAGTATGTCACTGGGGGTGGGACTTGGGATTCTAAAAGCCTAAGCCAGGCCCAGTGGCTCTCTCTATTCCTATTGTCTGTGATAAAGATATAGATATAGAACTTTTAACTTCTTCAGCACCATGTCTGCCTGTGTGTCACCATACTGGTAATGGACTAAACCTCTGAAATTGTAAACAAGCTCCAATTAAATATTTTCTTTTATAAGAGTTGCCATGTCATGGTGTCTCTTCATGGCCACAGAACACTGACTAAAGCATTCGCTTTTGCTCTTTGTGCTTTTGAAGTCCCAACTCTGCCTGCAAAAGTGTCCTGAATAATCATCCAACCCCCCTGTGTATTTGTTTGGTTTTGTGTTTTTGAGACAGGGACCCATATAGCCCAGGCTGGCTTAGAACTTGAATGTCGTTGAGACTGGTCTTAAACTCAAGCTCCTTCTGCTCTATTTCCCAAATGCTCAGATCAGAGATATAAGACTCTACACCCAGCTTCCTCTCTTTTTCATATTTTCCTTTTGTAGTTTCACCATTTTAAGTTGTTCTATTAACTCTGTAGGGCATTTTGAATTGACTTTTATTTTTGTGAAAACTTTGTACGTTTATAATGTCTTCTGTTCATTCACCCTTGTTACCTTCTCTTGTTCTGTCTCACTTCTGCTGAAGCCCCTTCTTCTCAGCTAGTCCTCTTTTCACCCCGTCACACACACACACACACACACACACACACACACACACACAGAGAGAGAGAGAGAGAGAGAGAGAGAATATGAATTTGGGATCTCGGTCTATTATTTGGCATATGGAGTGTTGCTTCCCAACAGAGAATACACATCTCCGTTACATATCCGTGATGTCTTTGTCAATGGCCATTTTGTGGCATCTGTGTAGGTTTAGTTCTGAGGTTTCTGTTCTACAACACAGGTCTGTATGTTTGTTCCTATGTTAGTGCCATGATTTGATCCTTATACCTTTGGTTGTGTATGTCTGTGTACTATCTGTGAGCAGTGCCAGCTGAGGCCAGAAGAGGGTGCTGGAGTTACAGATAGTCGTGAGCCACCATGTGGATGCAGGGAATCAAACCCAGGTCCTCTCCAAGAGAAGTCAGTGCTCTTAACTTCTGAGCCATCTCTCCAGTACCATCCCCTCCCCACCAAGGCACTGTCTCACTGAACATGGAGTAGGCCAGCTGTCCAGTTGGTCCCCAGGGATCCACCTGTCTCCATTCTTGCTGGTACTGGTTACAGTGCCTGACAATTTTGTTTGTCTATTTTTATTCTAATGTTGTGCTGGGGATCTGAACTCAGATCTTCCTGTGTGTGCAGCAGCAGACACTTACCTGACAGCCATCTTCTTCCTGGGATGGGTTTGACGAGCTGTGTCTCCTGGGTGATCCCACTGAGTCTCATTTTCCATCACAGCACACAAGCTGTTCTCTCTGACTCTGTCCCCCAACACCCTCACTTAGGATCCTGTTTATGTGTCCAGCTGCTTCTTTCTGCTCTGCTTTTCCCACACTTTGCCTTTTCTGTATTTCTAAGGACTCACCTTGGACTTTGCTTCATTTTATGCTTGACTTTATTTATTTATTTATTTATCTATCTATCTATCTATCTATCTATCTATCTATCTATCTATTTATTTATTTTGTTGATTCCTAAAACACACTCTCTCTTCTCTGTCTGTCTTTGGTTGTGCTCTGTAGTTTCATGCCTTCAGTCTCTAAAATTGGCTGCTTAGTACATAGACTTCTCTTCTTTTTGGCTGGTAAAGGATTTGAGACCCAGGCTCATGTATCCCAGGCCATCATCAGATTTGCTATGTAGTTGAGGATGACCTTGAACTCCTGATTCCCTGAAGTGCTGGGTTGACAAGCATGCACCACCACACCCAACTCAAGCATTACTGTTTTCCAGCAAATAATTGTATTCATAAACACCCCCTCCAAAAGTCTGTTTTTGTTACATCTTTCAAGTTGTAAAACATACAGTATTTTCATTATTGCTCAGTTTTAAAATGTTATCTATCATGATTTTCTTTGATCCATTTTAATTAAGAAGTAAATTATAAAATTTCTAACTGCACAGGGATTTTTAATTTATTCTTTTTTTCATGTTCTAACAGGTTCATTTTGTTCAGAGAATTTCTTTGCTATGAAAAAGATTCTTTGAAACTGTAAGCCTTGCTTTATGGCCCTAGCATTTTCCCATTTCTGTAAATGTTCCCTGTGTACTAGAGAGAAACATATATTTCTTAATTGCTTCATGGCAGGTACCATTGGTGTGCGTTAAATCCTATCTGTTAGCATTTCCTTCTAATCTCCACATCTTGGCCCTTGATTGATCTACTTGGCCTGACACAAACAGAGAGTGGGTTTGGGAATCTCCCCCCTGCAGCTCCTGTATAGCATTTCTGTAAGTGGGATATGTGTTGAGCATTGGTGAGTTGCAGCTCTCTATTGTTATGGACGGTCCTACCCTGTCTTACATGGTGCCTTTGTTTTGAAACCCATCTTGCCTGCTATTAATGGAACTGTACCAGGTTTCTTCTGATTAATGTTCTCTGTTCTTTCATTTTCTGTTTTGGTGTCTCCCTGCCTTTGATATGTCTCTTGTAAACTGCTGAATTATAAAAATCTGATGTTTGGCAAGTTCAATTTATTATTGATATACTGGGGGTTGGTTTCTCTCAATTTGTTCATCTGTAACTTGTTTTCTGAAATCTGCTATATTTTTTATACTAGAGGATTTTTTTTTTAAACTTTATACTTTGAAAAGCTCTCCGATACTAGCTGGCCTGGCCCCTTTGGCCAGTCTCCCATACAAAGACTTCCTTTCCTATAGTACTTCACTGTAGTGGTAAACAGCAGAGAGGTTCTCAATGGGAGTCTGAGTCCAGTCAATCCTTCACAGATGTGGCTCAAGTCTTCTGATTATTCTAGTACATTCTTTGTCAGATCAGGAAAGAATCCAGTTTCACTGGGATGTTTAACTTTTGGGTCCCCTGAGTTCACTAATCCATTAAGATTTTGGTTCATTATTTCTTGCTCTATTTTAAAATATACTTGTTCATATTAATCTTTCCTCTTGGTACATCACCAGGACTCTCCAGAAACTAAGGCCATGAATGCATGAGTCTAACTAAGCATGCTAGCTCACATCAGCATTATTGGTTTTGTTGTTGATCTGCATGGTGCCCCTGAAGATGTGTTCTTAGGCAGGCATCATAAGCAAATATTCTACTTCTAAACCACACTCCAGCCCTTTTAGATAGTGGCTCACCAAGCTACCCAGGTAGGCTTTGAAAACGTAATCTTATTGCCTCAGCCTCCATAGGACTGGGAGGAGGCCTCTCTCTTGTGCATTACTGTCTGACATCCCAGCTGGGCCTGTCTCTTCTAGAAATGTCTTAATACTACTGCCTCTGTCACACTGCTCAGGAGCAGATTCAAGGTGGCCTGCAACTATGAGCCACGGGGCTGCTGTGGAGCCTTGAAGGGACCTTATACCCCAGGCTCTGACTCTGCCTTATGAACCCAGGCATCCCCGCAGGCCTTTACCTCTTTCCCATGCCTTCCTTCCTCTTTGGAGGAACCTTTCTGCTTCACAATTGTTTTTAGATGCTGTGGCACCTGCGAGGATGATTTGCAAAGGTCTGATCCTGTTCTTCTATGGTCAGTAAGCAGGGGTCTGGGGTCCTAGAGGAGACACTGACTGAATTTAAGTATGGGTGAGCAGGTATGCAGGAGGTCAAGGGCAGGGAAGACATGGTACCATAGCACAGGCAGGGAGGTGGGAAAGGTCAATAAAGTACGCTGGCTCAGGCAAGTGTGCCCATCACACCTGTGACTCTAGCACTGCAGGCAGCTCAGAAGGCAGATGCACTGGGCAGGTAGTGCTACCCACAAATGGTCAGTGCCACCTCCTATCTTCAGGATGCCTCACTTGTCATTGTGTTTTCTAGCTGGGACCATAACCTGGGCTAGGCACAGACATCCAGAAAGGGACACCTTTTCTGGATATGAGAAAAGGTGGTGATATAGGGGAGAGGACCAAGGTCACCTTGTGTGGGGACTGTATGTCAGAGAACATGGTTATCTCAGGGAGATTTCATTCATTCATTCATTCATTCATTCATTCATATAACTATCCTCCAAGATAAGGAGGTCTGAAGATACACTCAGCAGTTCAGACCATTAGTTATGGCACAAGGAAGGCTTCTTTCTCATGTACTTGTGGATCTGGTTGTAGAGGCCCTCAGGAAGGACGGCACAGGGATGCTGAGTGTCCAGAGAAGGATGGCAAGTCTTCTGGGGTGAGTGTTGCACCCTGAACCAGGTGGCCTGCAGTTTCTTCAGCACCTACCTGTCCCTACCATGCCCAGGCAGACCTGTTTGCCCCACTAACCTCTGCTCTCAGCCCTGGGGCTGGGCCCTGAGCCTTGACGTCGGATGAGCCCTTTAGAAGGCTCCTATTTGTATTTCTGTCTGTCTTCATTACAGATCTTACTGTGCACAGCAGAAACTAAGTGGGAAGGAAGTTCAGCTGCCTCCCTTGCACCTCTGCAGAGAACACTGCTAAGGGTAACAGCCATGCCACATTGCCAGTGAATGGTTCTCTTACCCACTGTCCTTAGGGTTATACCCTGGAGCTAGTGCCAGCTCTCACCTGACTTGAACTGGGTGGCAGCACACTTGTCCATAGCCTATTTTTTTTTTCCAGGTAGGAGACTTGGTTGTATGGGTTTGCCATAACTAATTCACCCTGTCCCAAGCTTTGGCCAGTTCCATGCTGTATGGCCTGTGTCCTGAGTGTCCTTCACTCTGCCTACTGGAAGTCATGGTCTTAGAAAAAAGGGACATAAACAAGCTCAGATCAAAGGGGGGCAGATGTTACCAGGAGGGCAGTGAGTCTGGAGGACATAGGCCCTCAGGGAGTAATGTAAAGTTCTGTGCAGGGGAGGCATTGCTCCATCTGGGGACCCCAAGGGTTTCTGCAGGGTGAAGAGTGGAGTTAGGGTAGATTACACAGCACATGCAAAGGCCCTCCGGACAGGGCTGGAAGCACACATGGGGAAAATCAGGCAATCTGGCTGGCAAAGGTGGGTATCAGAGTGGACTGAGGGTTGCAGTAGGGTGAGAAACAAGACCTAGCGAGCCTAACTTCGAGGGTCTGAGTTGTTTTGCACAGCAGGATGTGACAGCACCAAGTCCCTGACATTCACAGGGTGCTAGCTTTCTCTCATCTGGAATCACAGCCACTATAGATGAGGAGGCTGAGGCTTGGAGTAGACAGAGTTCCTTGTTCCAGATCTCCCCTGCCAAGGCCCCTGGGAAAAGGTGAGTTGTTACCTGTGGCTGTCAAATCCAACAGTTCTGGTCTCACTTTCATTATCCCTGTCTGCAACACTTAAACTCCTCAGTTCCCCCAAGACCAGCCACCCAACCTGTCCTCAGTGGTGCTGAGCCCTAGTCCTTGGGATACTATTTCCAAGGCCTGTGTTCCCGTTCTACAATGTTCCCACAAGATGTGCCTGTCTTGGTAATTACAGTGTTGGGAATCCACTTAGAAATGGGGCATTTTGGGCATTTTTTGATGTGAATACTTAAGAAACAATTCGTCCCACACCCATTCATCCAAATGGCTCCAATTTTGAATAATTCTTTTGAAATGGAGTCTAAATTTATATAAATAGATGTTCCTGAAGTGTCATGTGATCCAAATGCATTCCCATGTCATGTGATCTGAATACATTTGCAAGGGGAAACAGTTCCTGGGGCGGGGCAGGGCATGGGAAGCTGAGAGGGAGCAAAGAGGCCATTTGGCTCTCAGGAGGACATTGGGTCAGCATCCAGAGTCCAGTACCCATGTTATCACCTGACCCCAGCTTAGGAGTGTTTTGGAGAGTCTTCTTTGGAGTGTGGAGACCAGCTGCTGAGACTTTGCATGGAACAGGTGTCCCTACAGGCGGGAGACCTTGGTTCTACTCAACTCTTGGTCCAGGCCCATCTTCAGAATGCCTACCCTGTCTGTGCCATGCCTGGGGGCATGCCTAGGAGCATGCTCTGTAGGTGGGGGCATGGTCCTCTACCCCACGTTCCTGTGTCCTCATGTCCTCTGCCTTATGAGTTGGCTGTCTTCTGTCTCGTGTTATGGCTATTCTTCCACTGCCCAGGACTCAGCTGCCTGCAGCATGTTAGAGCTAGCACCAGGCAGGTTGGAGGTGGTCGTAGAGAAAGACTTCCTTTGTGAGGGTGACTGCCTCTGCTGTCTGGCCCCCAATGGCTCTTGCCAGGCTTGGCTGTTTCCCCTATACCCCAGACCTATACATTGCTAAGTAGGGACTGAGAAGGTGGTCCTTGATACCACAGTCCTGCAACTGTCCTTCCTCACCTGACAGGAGTCTACTGAGGCCTTGGGGCCTGTCCCAACAATAGGCAGGGCTGGGCTAACCTCTAGGTGGGGATGATGACAGGCTTGGAGTCCTCCCCACCAAGGCCCCCAGGTTTCAATTATCCTCTCTACAAAAGTTCTCTGGATAAACTTCATCATCTTCCAGAGTCCTGAAGAGGGAGGAGGTAAGCTGGAGGGAAACAACAGACATCTGTTCAGAAGACATTCCACAGGGACTCCAGTGGCCCCACAACCCAGAGCAGAGCTAGCTGGAGGGAGGTAGGGCTTTGAATACTGAGAAGGAACCTTCCAGTAAGGAGCAAGGCATGAGTGTTAGTATTTTGCCTGTGGGAGAGATAAGAAATACTCACTGCCAGGTGCCACACAGAGTTTATTTTAGAGGTTCGGATATCTGGAGAAGGGGGATGGGGGGAAGAAGGAAAGGAAGAAAGAAGGGAAGAGAAAACAGAGAAAGAGGACCCACTGCCAAGCGTTACTCCTTTTTAAAGGAGCTGGTGTGGTGGGCATACAGCCTGGGGGCGTGCCTAGGATCATGCTCTGTGGGCGGGGCCGTGGTCATGCTGCAAAGTGGCCACACCTGAGGATTTACTCCAAGGCAAACTGAAGCAGTGTCTGGAACACATCTACAATGAAGAGATGGGAGATGGCTCTAACAGTCTCTCCCAAAGCCCTGACCATGCCCTGAAAAGGCTTTGATCATGCCCTCCAAAGCCCCAACCATATTCCTGAAGCCTCTGACCATACTCCTAAGACACTGATCATGCCCCTCCAAGGCCTTAACTATGCTCCCCAAAGGCCTGACAACCCCCCTCTCTGCCAGCTAAGGAGCAGATGGGGATGAGGACCACCTCCTTTTGAAGGTGATCAGAAGCAATTCCTAGGTTGGTCTTAGGACTCTATTCAGGAATTTAAATAGTGATTGCACCATGACCCCAACCCTAAAGTTATCACTAATTACCCCCAATGAAGAGAGTAATTGAGGCTAATTGGATGCTTCCTGCCCCTCCCCCAGAGGTAATTAACTGCAGGCTCTAGGAGTCCATAGCTGGAGAGACTGAACACTCCTCTGGGAGCCAAGAGCCCCTTCTAGGGGTGGTAATGACTGACGGGAGTTCCTTATACTCTCTGCCTGCTCTGCCCCACTAAGGACCTTAGATGCTTTCTCCTTTCAAGTGTTGCCTTACTCAGAAATATGGCTGAGCTCTGACTCAGTTGGGGATGCAATGAAAATCCTTTTCCCATACCTGGGCTCCTCTGGCCCAGGGACCAAAGGTGAGTCCATTCTCAGCCTCCCTTTTGTCTTGTCCCTTCCTAGTACTGGTTCTTTGCTATCCCTGCTGGTCAGTGGGCAGTGTGCATTGTGCTTGGTCACCTGATGTCACCAGGAGGCATGTTCTGGTCCTTGATACTGTTATATTAGGAATGGGTATGATGTAGTTGATGTTGTGAAGGTGGTGGTCAGCTAGGTGCAACATCATGCCCATGGCTCCCAAGATAGTGTTGCTAAAATTGGGGCCTATGTGTCTGAACAGAACCTGTGTGTTGTCTCTGGGGACTTATGCCAGGTGGGCATCAGTGTGACCACTGGACAGTCTCTAGGATGTGACATGGACAAAGCAACTTCTCCAGCAAGGAGGTCTCATGCTGTGGGCTTCCCTGGCTGTCCGAGTGGTGAGCTTCTCCCCTGCACCTCATCTGCCTGGTTCTAGGACTTCTCCTCCCCTTAGAGACTTAACTCCAGAAAAGCCATAGCTGGTCTTCAGTCCCTTACATTGTGTCCCTAGGTGCTGCTAGGTTTGGTGGAATTTCAGAGGATATTTGGTCTCACCTCCTGAAGTAAATTTTATTTAATTCTGCTGAGGTTAGGAACGTGGTTTCTGTTTTCCACCACAGAGTTGAAAATATCAGCCTTTCACACAGCTGTGGTCTCTGGACTATAGGGTGTGGGTGGGTGGAGTGAGGAACAGCAGGTGGTACCCCACCTGATCTGGTCTAGCAGTGGGGAAGCATTGGTGTGGGCATAGGTCAGCTGCTGGAGCTCAGATCCTCCTGCTGGCAACTCCCAATCCTGCTGTGGTGGCTGCAGGGGCCAGAGAGGCTGGTGCAGTGAGGTGGGGGCTGCAGAGCTCACATCAAAGGCTTGCCTCTGCTTTGCCATATGTTCCAACCCATGCATCTGGTACCCCTGGGTCCTGCTGTCACCATGGAGCCCGCCTCTTCCCTTGAAGTTGGTGGAAAAGGCTTCAGTGATTGTTTGTGGATAGGTTGGAAATTAGGTTGTAGGATGGGCTGGGCATGGTGGGGGATGCTGCAGGAAGGTAGGTGTGGGTCTTCCACTCTGCAGTTTGTTTTCAGCTCCAGTCTGGGGCCCTTCAGCTGTCCCCATGGTTTAGAATCTCTTTCCTGTTCCCTATGGGTCACCCTCACCTACCCTGTGAAGCCCAGTGAGGTATGAAGGTAGTGTGGGCACAGAAGAATAGCAAGGGACAGGCCTGCCATGGGATGATAGATTGAAGGCCTTGCTGGCTAACTTTCCAAAAAGGTGGAACATGCCAGACAAGGCAGGATATGGCATACACACTGACCAGATGACAAAGAACATGAGTCCAGGCCAAGGCAGCTACTGCCTGGGCTTTGGAGCTGGGCACAGAGAAGTCAAGCTGCAGGTGGACATATACTGTCTAGTCTCTGAGTACTGGTCCCTCACAGCCCAGAAGTACACAGACTCAAGGTCATGGAGAGGGACAGTGATGACAGGCAGGGGCTTCCTGTTTCCCTGATATGTTAAGGGGTAACCCTTAGCAGCTAAGAGATCCATGCAGTGCCCTATGGATGCCATCTCAGCCCAGAGGACCCAGTATTGGGGAGGACCGTGCACCCACCTAGGCATATTCACCTTAAATGTGTCATCTTTCTGTAAGGGGCATGAAGCCAAGTTCTAGCTCCGTTGCCTAGTGTGATGGCTTTAGTTGTCAATGTGACACAGTCTGGAACCACATGGGATGGGGGTTTCAGTGAGAGATTGTCTGGTTGGATTGGCATGTGGGCAGGCCTGGGGGGAGGGATAGTCTTAAGTTAATTGTCTTAAGTCTTGAAAGACTCACCCCACTCTGGGCTCATCATTCCCTAGGCAGCGTCTTCTGAATTGTGTGAGTGGAAAATGGAACTGAGTGCAAGAAAGCAAGCAAGCATGCATGCATTTATTTCTCTCTGCTTTTGACTGTGGATATGACAAGCTGGTTTCTGTTACCTCCATTGTTGTGCTGGACTGTAACCTGGAATTTTAAGCCATAGGAACCATTTTCTTCCCTCAGTGGCTTTTTGGTTAAGGCGTTTTATCACAGCAACAGAAATGAAACCAGGGTGCCAAGCTGCTGGTACAGTCTGGCTCTATAATCCCCCAGGTGGTGGTTTGGGCCACTTCATCTTCAAGCCATCACTTCAAACTGCCAATGGGATGTGACAGGACCCTCTTCTGACATGTGCTTAGCCTTAGCCAATGCCTGAGAAAAGGTGCTATATTGCTTATGGTGTCAAGGCCAGCAAGCCAGTACCATGGAGCCAAGACATCCTAATGGCCACTGGCAGCATCCTGGGCCTGCTCCTACAAAGAGGATGAGATTCATGGTGCCCTCTTCACCCAAGCTGGGAGCTTTTCCAGGGCTGTCTCATGTGACTTCTATCCCATCCCACTTGAAAGTGACCTATCTGGACCAGCATACCTTCACAGCATCCAGGGACAGAGTCTTAGTCAGTTCTTCCACACATTTGCTGTTATACCTGCACACATATCCTGCCTCTCTGAACTCCAGTATCTGTTCCTGGAACACAGGTTTGAAAGGCTGTCCTCAGACTATAAGCAAGACTGACTTGGGGGCTGGTGATTAGGTACAATGACACTGAGGCAGATCAAAGACACTGAGCTGATCATCAGTTTTCCTCCCTAGCTCCTCTGGACAACACTCCCAATTCCAGGCCAGTCTCATCTTCTCTAAGTGACCCTCCCAACTCCCCTGCTTTCACAGCCAAATGCTGCTGTCTCTTCCAGCCTGTCTTATTAGTAGCCACATGGAGAGGCACCTCACCTCGATCTGTCTAGGGAGCTGCATGCCCTATTCTGGATATAGATGAAGCATGTGTTCCTCAGACAGCTTCCAGTCCAACTGTGGTCAGTTCCCTAGGTCAGCCCATCTGATCCCACCCTGATCAGGCCCCAGCACAGTCTAGCTGTCTTTATCCTTCTTGAGATCCTTGGCCCTGAGCCCAGAGCTATTAGGCTCATAATGACCACAGTGCACAAGTTAGCATATAGGTGAAGGCTGTTTGGTGTTTGCTAGTCTTCTGACTGAGGATGCTGCCTGCCTTGACTTGATGTATCAGCTGTCCCCGTGGAGTCCACAGCATCTTCTGCTTTAACAGACTCAAGTGCTAATAAGGGTTCCAACCAAGATCCCCAGCTTGAGGGAGGAAGCTTGGTGTCCTGCATGCACAACTGGAGTTCAGCTGAGGCAGCTTCATGGATGTTCTTACCCTTTAGATTCAGCTCTGGCTCCATTCCAGTATGGTTCCCGAAAAAAACACACATGACATGCCTGAGCATGGTCTTTTGGGCATGCTCTGTCTAACCCTTGTCTCCACTTAGGCCATCCTCGGCATACTGTAGCTCAAACTGTATAGGACTGATGGGATGTTAGCCTGGTGTGACCCAGGGTTGTCACCCCAGGACCTCTGTTCATATAGCTCTTTGTTGACTATTGGTGGCTTGCAGTTACCAAGGCACAAGACCCAGAGACAAGATTTTGACATTGAAGCCCTGGCCTGGCTCAGCCCATGCAAGACCTAGAGTGTGTGGTGAAAATGAGGGTGTGGGGACAGCCACTTCATTTACAGGCTCCTGTCTTCTCGTGGGAGTTGCAAGGCTGGGCTGCAATAAATAGAAAATTACAGTATCCAGACAGTGATCAATGAAGTATTTTTCACGAGCACAAAAAATGTAAAGGGCTAAATTGAGGTGCATAGCAAATCATGTTTTTAATGTTTTCTGAAAACCGTGAAGTATTGACCCCACAGCGATCGATTTCTGTTTGAAAAGCCTGTAGTAGGAATCTTGGTTTCCATATGCCCCACATGCTGTTGTGTGTACACATACCTATGTGTACATGTTTATGCACCTGTGTGGGCTGCCTGAAGATTAGAGATCCATGCTCATCTGTCTGCCTAATTCCTCAATGTAGGGCTATTGATGTTTGTTTTCCAATCCTGAACCTGGGCTTGTCATAGCTTGGGTCATGAGTTAGCCACTGCAGCCAGAAATCTGTTTATGGCATGCTTAGTAGTTGTTCCTCATAATCCAGAAAAAGGAGTATTGTGCCTTACTTTTGGTGAGGAAGCCACTCTGAATGGAGCTGAAGGGCTTGCTAGGACATGGTTGGCAAACAGAGGGCAGGACAATACCCAGGCTGGCCTCTGTGTGGAGTACAGGACCTTCCATCTCAGCCTGTGTGACCCTCTCTCTGCCTTAGGGCACACTGTAGCTTGACTGTAAGTGTCTGGCTTGGAGGTCATGACTTGAAGATGCCAGAACAATCCATGGTTTCATTTTGTAATCTTCTGGCTTGAGCCATGCTGATGAGTGACTATTGGCCTGTTTTCATTGACCAGGCAACCACCACCTTTGAGGCCTGATTTCTGTGGGCAGGCACTGGTCCAGGGTGATATCTGGGTCCCATGCCCGCTTCTCAGAGCTCCTGTCTCAGGGTATATGGAGTTTGTATAGCGGGATACCCATGAGAGCAGAAAGGAGAGAGGCTAGGCAATGCTGAGCCTGGAGGGTCGGTCTGTAGTCTTGTGGCTCTGGAACCTGAGCCCCTCCTGCAGTGGTTCTGACCCTTGGGAAGTGGGCCCTCACACTGATGGCACCTGCCTACAGGAGGCTGCACTCAGCATAGGCAGCTAGCTCTGCAATTCTGTCCACTGTGTCTGTAGCTGCCCTGCCTATTCTATCATGGAGACAAGAACTAGGTTTGTCTACCCCTTGTTCCCACATGGCCTCTGTCATGTAGATTATGTTACAGGAAAGGCTAGAGGCTTTTTGGGTGCTGAGAGGCAAGTGTGAGATCCCAGTAGAGGACCTGGCCCAAGAAAAGTCACAGAGATGTCATGGGGTGAGCACTGGATGGATGGGGAGGCTGTCCACAGGCTGTGTTCAGAAGAGGCTGTTGTACATGTGAGCTAGGAGAAACCAGCAACAGACTGGGGAACCTGTCAACTGGAAACACCCTTGCTGGGTGAGTGGGTACCCAGAAAGAGGTGAGGGTGAAGGATAGGTGAATTAGGCTTGGAGGGGCTCCAAACAGTTAAACTAATAGCATTCCCCCCCCCAGGCCTGGGAATCCAGGCTGCCTTGGAGCTACAGTTGGGAATAAATATATGTTTCCTCCCAGCCTCGACTTGGCCTTTGCTTTGCTCCCCACACCTCTGGGAACTGTTCCAGTTACCAGCATCCTCAACCAGAAGCAGAGAACCCATCTAGTAGACTGTAGACTGCCAAGTCCTGCGCCTCAGACCTGAACCACTCCATTTTAACTTTTGCATTCCACTCTATTCTGTGCTCTACCCTGAGTCTCCAGGCAGGGTAACAGCCATCACCACCCCTCGGTCCCATCCTCACTCAGCTCTTGAGGCAGTTCTACATGGCAACCATAGGCTGTCTTGGGGATACTGTGCCTTTGGGGAGACCTGAGAGATGGCTTGCAGTCAGCCTGCCCGATGGCCTTGAAGCCCATTGGGGAGGGAAGGAAGGAGGGTAGAACTTCTTTCCTCTTCTTGTGTATGTATGGTCTGAGTCCCCAAGGCCACCCAACCTGCCTCTGCTTACTTGTGACCTTTGTATTCCTCCAGGAAATGATCACGCAGGAAGTGTAGATATCTGGGATAAGGTATTAGCATCAAGCTCAGGGCAGATCTATGTGCTGGGTGGTAGCTCACCGGTCACCTAGGTGACAGGGACACTTTGCTGATCACTATAGAGCATTGGTTTCAGAATATGTAAAATGAGGCTGTTCCTTCCTCAGGACAAGGAGATGAGGGCATGGGATGCAGTCAGAGGTTCTGTGTGGCCCTTGCCTTGTCGTCCCCATCCCTCCCTCCTCTATCATCCCCCTTTTCTCTCTGTCCCTCTTTTTTCTCTGGGAATTTTCGTAATGATGCAGAAGGGAAAGTTGGGGCCCTGTCTTCAGTGTCCTCCCTAGATGCAAGGAAAAGGCACCCAGAAAGCAGGAGTATCACTAATGTTTGCTGACAGAGGAAAATATATATATATATATATTTTTAAATTTTTATTTTTTTTTAAACTGCAGCAACAGAGACTTCAGAGGGACACAAGGAGGAATCCCTGAGGTGGAGATTGGAAAGTGAATGTTCTTAAAATTGGGATGTACTCGGCTAGATTACCCACTCCCGGACTCTCTCCCCTGTTCAAAGCAAGCAATTTTGCTTCTGGGTTCTTCTCAGTAATTGCAATAATAAATTGAATAATTAAGCTAAATCCACAGAAGAGAATTAAATATTAATTTCTAATAAGCTCTTTGGAGGGTGTTGCCAGCCGAATGAGAATGTGTTAGCTCTTCTCTTGTGCAATGTCTTTTCTTATCAACGGGGAGGGGCAGGACTGAGACACGCCCATCCTTACTCCAGAATGGTGGCAGTCAGGTGCACCAGCCTGGATCCACCCAAACTGACATAGGGCCCTACCAAACAAAATGTGTCCCTGCTCATCAGAATACATCTCTCTGGTGCCTCAGGCTTCCAGTAGGCTAGGTGCCAAGTGCCATTTGGCAGCATGATGAGTGAGACAAGATGATGATGTATCTGGGGGCACTGCAGTAACCTGAGGAACACTGGCCCCCAGAGGCTCTGACAAGCCAGGCTGAAGTGCTGTGTGGCCTCTGTGATCCAAGATCTTGAATCCTGATACAGTAGCCCAGGTAGCCCAAGGATGGTTTGAACTTATCCTTAACAAATGAGGAACTCCGGGACAGACACTGAGTGTGACCTGAACACTGTAATTTCCGATCCTGGTCACACACTGATCCCTTGTAGAATATTACTGTGACTTTTGTTTACGCCGCCTTTGTTTAACTGTGAAGCTGGGTTCCCTGCCTGTCTAAAGTACCTGATGGTCTAATAAAGAACTAGATGGCCAAGCAAGACAGGAGGAAGGATTGGCAGGGCTGGCAGGCAGAAAGATTAAAGAGATCTAAAGGAGCCAGGGAGGCAGAGGAAGAACAGCTGCCATTGCCTCAGAGACCTGGTCTTGCTGGGGCAGGAGGAGCCTGGGAAATGCATCCTCATGTGAATGAAGGAAAGGAATAATCAGGGTGCCCTGTTTTCTGAGCTCTTAACCTTAGCTTGCTGGGAAACCCAGGTAAGACCCTGGAACCTCTCTGGGCCCACTTACCCAGGAGAAAACAGGATATTTGGGTTGCATGTTCCTCCTACATTCATTCATTTATCCTCCATTCATTTATTCTTTCATTCATGCATTCCACCATTACCCAGATGCAGTCAGCCCAGATGGAGACTCCGTGGTTTTAAGGTTCCCACCATGCATCACTGATATGTGGCTGGAACACTGGTGCCTTGTTCATTCTTGATACCCCGCCCAAGCATACCTGTCTTGGTACACACAGGTCTTATTTGTACCCTTGTCTCTGGCAGCCAAGTTTCGGCACCATGGATAGTGTCAGAGCTGTTCCCAAGGGAGATGCCAGGCTAGGCCCCTGTGTATTCAGATTTCATCTCCCCAACACAGGGACAGCATCTTTGGTCACACTGAGATCTACTGTCCAGCAAAAACTGAGAAGAGACATTCTGACGTGGAAGGACTGAACGCCTGGGCCCTGGATAGGTAGGAAGGCAGGTGCCAAGTCTCCATTGCTTGCTTGCTCTTCCCATTTTTGCTGGCTTCTGCCCCTTAGGCAGGAGGAATGAATGAAGTGAGCAAGGGCCATGGAGGGCCAGGGAAGGCCATGGGGGGTCAGGGAGGGTCACGGAGGGCCATGGAGGGCCAGGGAGGGCCATGGAGGGCCAGGGAAGGCCATGGAGGGCCAGGGAAGGCCAGGGAGGACAGAATTGTATTGAGCCTGCGACCTCACGCACATACACGACACATGCACACACACAGGTGTCTCTGAGAACTTGTCTCTTGGGCATGAGGCCATGGGGTTCTGCAGTTCATTGGAAACCTTATACAAGACACACAAGCCTTGCCTTTCTGTCTACCCCAGCCTTTCCCTGACACTTCCTCCATGCATCCCGCCAACACAGGCCAATCTGTTCCAGTCCAAAGGTTATATCAGCAGCCTTTTAAATGCCATATGGCTGAACCTCAGGCTGCAGAGGAAGAGACAGGGCATAGAAGTCCTGGGGCTGGAGGGTGTGGGGATGAGGCTAGAAGTTGTTCTTGCTCCAAGTCTGGCCCAGGGAAACGGTCTAGGGACTGGAGAAGCTGGGAGCAGTGGGAACAGTCATGGCTGAGTCTGAAGGATGTGGGAAAGCCTTCTTTCTCCATTTAGACATTTACCATGGTAGGCAGAGGATGTGGTGGCTCTGCACAGGACCCAGGCTAGCATCTAGTCCCATGTCTTTAGCCAGGACCTAGCACAGCCTCCAGGGAAGGGCTGATGAGTCATACAGAATTATCTGAAATTACAAAACCAGCTTGCAGATATGAATTGAACACTGGTCATGTACCATGGAGAATATTGAGGCTTGGGAGGAGCTAGCCTGCCCTGGGTAAGAGGGTTAGGAACAAAGTGAGGAACTAGCTCCCAAACCAGGCTTCCCTGTTATGATGGTTTGAATAAAAATGTCTCCCATACGATAATATATTTAAATGTCTAGGGAATGGCACTATTTGAAAGAATTAGTAGGCTTGGCCTTGTTGAAAGAAGTGTGTCACTGAGGGTGGGCTTTGAGTTTTCAGAAGCCTAAGCCAGGCCCAGAGGCTCTCCTCCTGCTCCTAAGGATCCAGATGTGGAACTCCCAGCTTTTTCTCCAGCAGCACTATGTCTGCCTACATGTTGGCATGCTTTCCAGCCATGCTGATAATGGACTAAACCTCTGAAACAATAAGTCAGTTCACATGAAATGTTTTCCTTATAAGAGTTGCCGTGGTCATGGTGGTCATAGAACACTAAGCCGCCTGGGCTGCTCACTGGTAGATAACTGAGTACCAGGCAGCCCAGTTAGACGCAGGAGCAGAAGAGGAGGGAATGTGGTAGAATGCTTTAGAGGAAACTGGAAGGGGATTAGAATCTCTGTGTTCCATGCTGAGTATGAAGGCAGTGGTGAGGAATGAGATGATGAGGCCTGGGGAGGTGCAGGGTCAGGAATGGCCCAGAGTAAACCCATATCAGGCTCCAGGCACTGCAGGACTGCCACCAGGACACTTTATCACCCAACCCTGTCTGGTCTCTCTCTACTGTCACAGCAGCGTATGTTCATGGGATTCACTGGTCATCATGATGCTTAGGCATCCTACTCCATGATCATCCCCATTAAAGAGTAGAGTGAGTGCTGCTGAAATCCTGGTCCCCTCCTAACAGATGTCCATCCAACCATTCTACAGTCACACACTCACTTCTGTAATGGTCATTCAGTGCTATTCTGTGCCAGGCCTGGCCAGGGCCCAGGAATATACAAGCTGATCACACAGTCTCCACTTTAAAAATGTAACTGTCCCTCCTGATGATGGCAACACCCATCATGAGCCACAGTGAGTGAATCAGGCCCTGGGTCAGGACTGAAGTGAGTCTCCATCAGCTCTGGCTGGGAGCTTAAAACCCTAGATACTTACTGATCATTGCTCTGGAGGTGCTGCAGGGTGGGTTGTGCTGATGGCTGCTTCCTCTTTCCTTTACACAGCAGGAAGAAGTGGGGAGCTCGCTGGACATAACCCCATCTCAAGTTCTACCTCCTGACCCATCAGCTCCCCAGATCCTGCCACTGACACCCTCCCTTGTTACGCAGGGTTCATCTTGGAATTTTGAGAATGCACATCTGTTCAAAGCCCAGCAGGGGTAGGAATGAGGCTGACTGGTGTTGAATGGAGGCCCCTAGTGAGTGTCACATTAAGGAAGGAGATATTAGAGAACATTCCAGAGTCTGTGGAGAACAGAGAAACACACAGTCCAGTCAGAGGAAACCCAACGGAGGCTTTGGAGAGAGAGGGGATGTGATAGAGCTCAAGCCATAGAGGGTCCCTGGGTTGGGGTGAGGTCAGATGATGGAAGAATCTCTTGCTGCAGAGAGACTGGTTTTTGGAAGACAATTGGAAAATGGTTCACAGAAGGAACAGCATCCAATGGGGGCTGCTTAGTCGGGGAACTGACAAGTTTGCTTTGCTGAAGAAGCCCAGATTCGTCCTGAGATCCTGGGTTGGGCCTAGGGAAGGGCCTAGGTGACTCTGTGCTTCAGAATGGATGGTGGAGAGTTGGTGGAGGGCTCCCACTGTTAGATCCTTTTTCTTTTCCTCCCTCACAAGATGGGACAGTTGTAAAGGTGGGGTTAGGGTTAGGGTTGACCCTTTGTTATCCTCACAGTGAACATCTGGATCCCTGACACCCTCAGGTTCTAGTATGACTCCATGCTAGCCTAAGCTACCCCTCTCTTTCCCCTGCAGGAGCACAGCTGTCTCCAAGCACAGCTGGCAGCATGGGCAATTGTTCCTTTGAAGGCTAGCACTGTGCACCCTAACCCCACAGCATCAGTGGGGCTGACTCAGCTCTCAGTACCTGGCTCTCAGTGTCCAACTCTCAACTCTTGCTCTTCTGCTTTCCCAGGTGTTTGGGGCTCCAGAAACAGGCTAGTGGGTGGGTCACTACCTTCTACGGAATCTGTCCTTCTGCAAGGACCCAGGGAGACTTCCTTGCCTTAGGGACTTATTCCTCATTGTCCTATCTCCATCCACTTCTGCCCACAGCCAGCCAATATCTCTATTGGGATTTTGTTGAGGATTCTGAGAGGATAATATTGGGGTGTGTGTGTGTGTGTGTGTGTGTGTGTGCATAATGGTGTGAGTGTTCTGGAGCAGGAAACTAGCTCACCCACAGTTATTTAGCCTGTGGTTTTAGTGGCATTTAGCCTGGACAGTTTTTTTTTTGTTTTTTTTTTTTTTTTTTTTTTTTTTTTTTTTTTTTTTTTTTTTTTTTTTTTTTTTGTTCACACACCATCATAAGCTCCCCTGAGATAGGCAGTCTAAGTGTATGGCCTATTGCTCCAACTGGCTTTAATGGGTGAGTCTGTTCTGAGGGCCCAGGGGAAGCCCCAGTTTCACAAGGGACTCTGTAGGGCTTGGGCCCAGCTCTTACCCTGAGGTCCTCTTGGGGATCTGCAGAAGTAGATTAAAGAGCTGAGAATCCAACAGGCTCTGCTGTGTTCCCACAGCTTCGTGAGTTGCACTGTTCCTCCTAGGCTGCAGGTCTGACCCTCAGAGCACATCCCAGAGAAGTCTACATGTTGCTGATCATACTCGGAGAGAGTAGGTGTCTCATCCTTTACCTCTCACCTCCCTCTCTGCTGGAAAGATTTAAAACACCAATCCAGGCTGCTTTACCCCAGTCCTGGGCTTTAGAATCGTAAAGCTTTGTAATGTTGAGTTTCTAGGCTGCTTGTCTCCCAGAGGTTCTGAGAAACTTGATGCTATGAGGTGGGGGACAGGTGGGTGAACAGAAGACACCCCCAAGCCTGAGCTGTTGGCCACCTTTCCAGCTTTGTAGGAGCAGTGAACACAGGCCCCAGGGTGTCCCACGGAGGTGTCAGGAGCAAATTGGATTTTACACCTCCTGGCAGCAGGTGTGAGGAGCTGGCTAGGGCAGCCGAGGGCGGCTGGAGGACATGCAGGCCTCTGATACTTAGCAGGGCAGCTGTGGACAGAGCTGTGATGCTCCTTAGACAGAAGAGCAGGACCAACCCAGAACTGGAGTTGCAGCACATTGTGGCCTCTGTCAGCTCTCTCTTCTGTGGCTGTCTCTGTCCTGGGTCTCCATGTGGGCTGGAACTTTAACCACGGGGAGGGCACGGCACTCTGAAGGTGGGCATCTCTGCATGGGGTGACTGTAGGCCAGGCTGATTGGAGCAGAATGGATATGGCTCTACCACTGCTCAAATGAGGTTTTGAACCTTGGAGGGCCCAGGGTCTCTTCTCATGATGGGTTGATTGGGGTCCCCAGCCTGCATACCCCCACTGAGGCTGGCTGCACTGAGCCCTACCCTGTCAGCACTTCTGGAGGGACTTAGAGAAGCAGTTTTGCCGGGTGAGAAGTTCAGGTTTTAGGGGCATCAGGAGGGCATGGCAGGACAGTGCTGACAGGCACAGCTGCTACTGCCAGGCTAAACCCGGTGCCCCTCCTTCCTCAGGCTTGGATCGTCAGAATGACCTTCAGGCCCCACTATCTGGAGCAGCAGGAGGCCCAGAGCCATGTGGCTGTCAAGGCATGCAGGAGAGTCTTACCTGGGATGCCCATCTGGTGTGGGGACAGTCCAGGCCCAGACTGATATGAGCAGTGACCACAGAGGCTCCCTAAGGAATCGTGAAATGAGGCAGAAGTTTGGCCACCACCCCAGTCTTCTTGGGGAAGGAGAACAAGTGTGGGTGGGCTTTTCCATCTTGCACACACTGGGTCCAGAACTGAGGCCAGGACAAGTCTGGTGGAAACCAAGAGTGAATTATGTGTATCTTTTGAATATGTGGGAGTATGTTTGTGTGTGTGTGTGTGTGTGTGTGTGTGTGTGT
>PVIH01016063.1:0-47069 GCA_004025045.1 Sigmodon hispidus
AATTTGGATAATTGTCTTTTAAAATGTACATACCCAGAAACCAGATTTTTTTTTTTAAAAAGCTTTTATTTATTTATTTAATTATTTGCCTTGGTGTTTGCCTGGAACTACAGACAGTTGTGAGCTGCCATGTGGGTGCTGGGAATCGAACCCGGGTCCTCTGGAAGAGCAGATGGCGCTCTTAACCGCTGAGCCATCTGTCCAGCCCCCAGAAACCAGATTTTTAAAAAGAAAGATAAATATAAGTAGAAGAGAGACTATGTAGAAAGAAGAAGGGGTCCAGTGGGGCTGGAACGGGAAGGAAGCAAGAGCTGGTATAAGGAAAGGAAGTATAAAAATACTTAATATACATGTGTGTGAAGGTAATAAATCCATTGATTTGTATAATTAACATAAACTATTAAAAATTTAAAGGCAAGTGAACAAATGTTTAGTTCCATGTATGTGAGCATAGGTATATGTGTGCATGTTCATGTTTGAGTGTTGTGTGAGGGTGTATCTGCATGTGTGGGCATGCCTGTGGAATCTGGGGGTTGATATCCCTGGCCTTCCACAATTACTTAAGTATCTTTGAGTCTGGAGTGCACCAACTGAGGTAGTTAGTTTAGCTTTGCCAGCTTGCCTTGTCTCTACCTTGTGAGTTCTAGAGCTACAGGGAGGCCTCCATATCTATCTGGCATTTACATGAGTGCCAGGGCCCAGAACTCCAGCCAATCCTTGTATGTCATGTGCTTTAACCACAGAACTATCTCCCTAGCCTCATGAATAGAATTAAAAACTCTTATACAAACAATTATTTACTTTGCTCTGACAAACTGTATTATAGATGTAAATATATGAGATTCTTTTTTAAAAAAATACATTCTTAGTATTTGTTTAGAAGACTTTAGTATTTTTTTCCCCTAATACTTACAGTTCAGGTCACATTAATAACCTTTTTGATAATAGGCTGATGTCCTCTTTCAGTTTTATCTTATTAATAATTAAGGCTTTGGATGAAATATGAAAAATTGCTGACTTAGAAAACATGTTTTGTGCTTTAGCTACATGACCACTCGAATTGGATCTTTGTGTTAGGGGAAAAATTACCATTATGCTAATGGTTTTTTCAATATTGATCATTAGAACCTCTATTGAATCTTTCTCTAATTAAATATACATCTACTTCTCATGAGAATAATTATAATAACTATAGGAGATTTGTTTATCTTAACAAGATTACATTGTAAAAATTAGCAAGGCTTCTCCTGGATTCTCAGAAGCTGACTTCATCCTCAGCTCTCCATCCTTCAGGAATCCTTGGAGAGTTAGCAGGAAGGACAAACTATCACTTTCAGGGACCAGTGAGTAACAGAAACATGATTATTCATTAACATATTTTCAAAGTGACATTCTGCAAGTGTACTGAATTTGCTTGCATAGTTTCTTAACTGTATGATCGTTTTTTTATTAACCCTTGTATAACTGATTGATGTGTGCTTAAAAATGTATGTTCATCCAAATACCTTTAAGAAAATAGATTAAATTCCCCAAGGTCAGGCCATGTGACAGGTACCTGGTCCAGGCTTTGTGATCCTTCTATGGAAATAGTGGACATAATGTTACTATAACAAAAGTGTGATAAGCTATTTCTCTTTCCTTTGCTACCTACTAGTTGAGACTGTAGGAGTAGTACAGTAGATATTGCTAGTCAAATGAATGGAAAGTGGATATGGGGAGTCTGGGAACACCTTTTGGTAAAGACAATGGGGAAAGCTATTCAAGCAATTTATTAAGATCTGCAATAGAATTAAACACAAGGCTGAATTAGGAGCACAACGAAGAGCGATCACCAGCAGAATTTGGACAGATGTGTGTATCCTTTGAAAGTGCGTCCTGAGACAATGCTGTTGGATGATAGCTTTGCACCAAATGTGTTCAGTAAATTGAGGGGTTTTACCTCCCCTTATCTAGATACCTACCTACATTATGTTTGTATATGAAGGATAAGCACTGAGTTTTTAGTTTTTAATTGCAGTGCAATGGAGATGATGAACCAAACATAAATCCTGTGGCTTTGAAGATCTTCGAAAACATCAGTGAATTTGTGCTGTGTACAGATCTACTACTCCAACATTTCCAAATTTAAGGCCAGGGAGCACTGCTCTCTTAATCATGATGTGTAATTTTAAACCTGTGGGATTTGTAGACATCATTTCTTTGTTTTAAATGTCCTATATCAGAAGTCAGATCTTAGAGACAGAGAAGGTAGCAACTTGGAAGAAGTATCAGAGGGGAAATTTTCCTTAAAGTAGACAAAGAAATGGTAATGGGAAGTCAGATACGGCTTGAAAAGTCCAGAAATAGCTATGAGAATGAAAGGACAAAAAGAGAGTGTAGCGGGAAATCAGAAGCTATGCAGGTAAACTGATTGCATCCGAGTGCTGGAGCCGAGTGGCGCGTGGTCAACTGGAAAGAGCATCAGAAGTAAAGCCCCCATGAGGGAAGGCGGAAGAGGAAGCCTGCGGTTCTCACGCGGTTCCTGGACCTGTGGTGTGGTTAGGAAGGATCAGTCGGTTGGAAACCCTCCTGCACGCTGCTTCCACACCCTTTTCTCCCCCTGAACAACCCCTTTTTCTGTAAGTGACTTTTAGATAATAAATATTACTTAATATATATCTCATGGTGGGTTATTTGCCGTAATAAGAGAGCAAAGAACCAGTGCCCAGAACTCATCACGGAAGATGGACAATCACAGACCAGGAGAAACAGATGGTACCAAACTGGCCTCTGGTTTTCTTCTGCTTTTAACTTTTGAAGAGACCAAGAAAATGTCCTCTGATAAAATTAGAGGCCACCTCTTTGGGGCTGTGGTGAGAAGATGCCAGGCAGTGAGGTAGGCTCAACTTCTACAATTCTGCATAAGATCTCTATTGGAGATTTATTATCAGATTTCAGACTATCCAGGGACACATGACATAGACGCAAACTCTGAGTTTGTGTAGTCATTTAATTTTCTTAGACATAGAGCACCCATCTTTTAGAAACTTTTCAGAGGGATCTATGCTTCCAGACTAGTTAAATCTACTATTTGGAGTTTACTAGACAAAGAGTAAAATCTAAATTTTTGAAAAATTACCCAAATGCACAACACAAAATAGTCATTGCTAACAATCTAAGTGACAACTCCAGGGCACACTTTAATGTGGTTTGATTTCTGGTATACTCAGGTATACTGAGAAAGTTACAGATTTATTTTCAAGTCACAATCCTTGTTTTAGAATCAGGTCCAAAGACATAGTGAAGAGATAAAGACAATATTGCATCTCCACCTAATTTGAATGAAAATTTGTGCCTGTTCTAATGCTCTGAGGAAGGCTGGCTGTCTTTTACAATGAGCATGACTTTTGTTCTTTCTTTTTCTGCAAGATTTCCTTTTCCCTTCCTTTCCTTACTAATGAGGGGAGTTCTCAATACCATCCTCATCACTGGAATTGAAACTTAGACATTTAAAGTACAACTCTTCTGAGATCCACTCTCAATGAAAAGATACTGTATGTAAGTTATGAAAACTTTGTCCTAGACAATAGCTTCCCAACATGACTAGGGTAGATACCCAGTTCTTCGTGGTAGCCTTTGAGGAGGCAAATCTTGACTCCAAAGACTAAATAGTCCATAGTAGATATTAACATTGTGAAAAACATTTATTTTTTATGTTTGGAGAGTGGAATAAATTTTGTAGTATATGTGAGTATGTGTACATATACATGAGTATGTCTGCATGGTATGTTTGCATGCATGTAGGCAGAGTCATCAGGCTTTGGGGACCATCACATCATTGAAGTCCTCTGAAGCAGAATGGACAGAAAGTACTTCCTTTAAGTCAAAATCACTTCTCTGTGATTGACACTGACAGACTGATACAAGACATTGAGTGCATTTCCCAGAGGTCTTTTGACCACATGGTAAACATCTTCTCATAAAGTAGAAATAAATGGTGGCAAAATTGATTCTGTGAGCCACATGGAATAGATAAATTCTTCTGAACTCTGGTTTCTGAAAGACAGTTTGGAAGGTCAGTAAGATGGTGGTTGAGGTTTCAGATAAAAGGAAAGGACAACCCTGGGGCTCTAGGGACACTGGTGGATGGCGGCCAAGAGTGTCAAAAGGCAGGATTATTTGAATCAGTGGTTATCAAGTGTGGCTTCTATCAGCAGCATCAGCAGCATTGAGGAGTTGTTAGAAAAACAGAATTCCCACAACAGAGCTACTGGATTACAAGCCCATGGGACGTGGCCCAGCCCTCTGTGGTTTAACAAGCTGTCTGCTTTGTACCACAGATCTAAGAGAACTGGTCATCTAGGTTCACCTTTCAGCTTTGCTGATGGAACTGGGGTTTCTGAGCAGCATCTCACCTGGCATGAGAGTGGTCCTGTCCTGAGTCATATGAGCCGACAATAGAACCAACAAGGCAGTGTCTGGGCTTAGGTGTTGGGAGAGTGGGCTGTCGCTTTCAGAGCAAAGGTTATTCAGGGTTCCTTACCCCTCCCTTTCTTTGATTACCAAACCTGAGCCTCTCTTATCTAAAGTCAGAATGGTAGCTGCTGAACATAGATTGAGATGTGTGAGGTACAGGCTTCATATTCTTTATCATTACCTTTAGTGGAGTGTTCTTGCCCCTCTATTCTATCACTAACTACATGAACTAGAACACATTTGCAAACCAAAGGAAACTGTTTCTAATTATGTTGGGACAAGAAAGGATTGCTTTGGGTCAAATTTAAACATTGTTCCTGGCTAATATTTTATTATTATTATTATTATTCAAAATCATTTGAAGGCTTAATGAGAAACACCTAAAAGGATAATGCTGGAAATTTAAAGTAAAATTGAGACAACCAGTACCTCTGAATTTATTTTTTGATGAAATATATTTACAATTTGGGTGACTCAGTGAATAAGAGCACTTACTATGCAAGTATGAGGACCTGAATTCCTGTGAAAAGCTGAGAACAGATAAGTGCATTTGTATTCATAGGGTGTGAGCAGTGGAGACAGGAGGATTTCTGGGACTTTCTGGTATTAGCTTCCAGCCAGTTTAGAGAGAAGGCCTGCCTAAGATAATAAAACAGAGAGTGACGAAACATGTCACCTAACATCCTCCTCTGGCCTCCACAAAAGTGTGCATGGGTTTGCACACAACACATATGTGGATAGACCACATAGATACACACACACACACACACACACACACACACACACACACACACACACACACATATGCAGAAACAAAACTATCATCCGTGGATGGTGGCTAGAGCTCCTATTGTATCTCAGAAGCAGAGTTACTTCTCTGTCCAGAGACTTCAGTTATATGTCCAAATTGCCCTTGGAATTAAAATAAAACTACCACTGATCCTTCAGAATTCCATTTCTGTAGCTGGGATTGAAATCGCTGCTTTCATTACATCTGCCCTGAAAGTGGTTCCAGAGCTTAGCTATATTGAGCAGCAAAATCACTGTGTGTCTGTGGCTCCCAAAGCTTCCATTGTTAAGATGCAGTGATTCTGTCAATGGCCCATGACAGTCATTCTCTTCAGAAATGAACTTACTCATCTCAAGTTCCCCTAAAAACATTTCTAACATGCTCATTTGGTAGCAACTGAGCGCTGAGTAAATGGAAGATGATGCCTCAGCTGTCTATGGTGGAAGCATGTGTAGGATGCTACTTTAGAGAGAATGGAGTTCTGGGAATTTAGGAGTGGAGACGGTGGGGAGTGGAGGAAGGATTGGCTCCCACCTGCAGCATCCTCAGGATGCCTTTTTTCATGGCCAGGGACCTAACCTTCCTGAGGGTTTAGAGAGGATCACTCACAATCGGGCTTTAGGCTCCAGCTCTGTTGAAATTAAGACAGAATTAACTGGCTCAAACAAAGACTTAAGAGAATGAAAATTCTATTTGGAAGAGGATGATAAAGGAAATTTAAAAGATAGATCTAATAGAAATATGTACTGTTTGACAAAAATTTGCCAGTTAAACTATGGATCAGACACTAAAGAACACGGCTGTTGAGAATTTTAGAGATCCAAAATTCTTAGTGAAGTTCTTGTTTCTCTTTAATGTTTTCATTTAATTTTCTCTCATATGTTACATCTGGAGGTAGTTTCCTTCCCTCCCTCCTCTCCCCAGAGCCATTCTTCCTTCGTTTTCCTTCTAAAAAGAGCAGGTCTCTGGGGGATATCAGCTAAACATGGCATATCAAGTTATAATAATACTACACACATACTCCCATATCAAGGCTGGATGAGGCAACTGAGTAGGAGGAAAAGGGTACTAAAAGCAAGCAAAAGAGTGAGAGACAGCTCTTGCCTCCACTGTTACGTGTCCCATGAGAATACTAAGCCACAACAGTAACATATATGTAGAGGATATAGGTCACAGCCATACAAGCTCCCTGATCATAGCTCCGAGCCCTATAATCCCCTGTGAGTGGAGATTAATTGATTCTGTGGGGTCCCTTGTGGTACCCTTGACCCTTCTGGCTTGTATAATCCTTCCCCCCTACCCCGGTCTTTGACAGGATTCCCTGAGCTCCACCTAATGCTTGGCTCTGGATCTCAATCTGCTCCTATCAGTTGCTGGATGAAGCCTCTGTGATGCTGGTTATATTAGGCTCTAGTCTCGAAGTATAGCAGAATGTCATTAGGAATCATTTTGCTGCTCTCCTTACTCTTTAGTAGCATGATTTAGTGTTGTAAGAAAAGAAGATTCAGAATCAAATATCTATCAGGGGAAGGCTGAAATAGCAGAGAGAGGAAGCACCTCAGTCAATTCTCACTAAACTTTCTCAGCCTCACTCCTGTTGCTTCTGTCAGTAGCTTCTGTTCTCTCTGGGTTTCTACAAGCCCTTACATACCCTATCCCATCCAGGTGAGGATTAAAGGCGTGTAGCCTTGAACTCACAGAAATAGAAAAAGTTCTGTCTCTGGGGTTGTAGGATAAAGGGTGTTGGTCACCACTCCCACTTTCCCCGTGCTGGGATTAAAGATGTGTGTGATTGATTCAGGTGTTTATCCTTGTATTCAAGGATCAAGGATTTCCTGAGCTGTCTGCCTAGGATTTGACTGTGTGGTCTCTCTGATATCCCAGGATTTATTAAATATTTAATATATATCCAAACTCCTCCAGTCCTATTAGGTTCTATACTGGGTTTTTTGGTTACTCAGCCAAGCAGTATCAGGGGTGGGCTCCCTCTTGTGGCCTGGGTCTCAAGCTGGACAGTCATTGATTGGCCACATCCACAAGTTCTGTGTCACCTTTACCCAGCACATCTTACACACAGGACACTTTGAAGATAGAAGGTTTTGTGGCTGGGTTAGTGTTCTAGTCCCTCTACTGGAGGTCTTACCTGTTTACAGAAGATGGGGTGTTCAGGCTCCATGTCCCCATCACTAGGGTCACATTTGTAGATTGCAGGGAGTTTCCATTGCACTAGGTTTCTACCTTACTCCCCAAAGCCCCCCAATTCCAGTCATCTCTCCCAGCACTCTCTTCCTCCACTTCCCCAACCTGATCCCTCCTGTTCTCATCCCATATGTTCTAATTGCAATTAGTGATTTCCCAGTCTGACAGTATAAATCTTGAATGTTGACACCATAAACACATCAACTGTACCATAGCCTTGGAGGTGGTTCAAACCTGGCCCTTTCCATCCTCTTAATAATCATGTGCCTTATCCACTTCCCCTCATCTGCCATCTTAACACCATGTGCTCTAAGACTTAGTGAGACCATTTTTCTAAGCAGGCCAAATGTGTTCACTGCAACATTGCTTTGCCCTTCCATGTGCTGTGGAAGACTGCATGGTCTGAATTCTTAATCTCCTGAATTTTAGAATTCAATTCAAATATCACCAATGAAAACTTTTCTGTTTTTAATTAATCTAGGTAATAGTTATCTATTGCACCTGTTTGTACCTAAGCATTTCAACTTACAGAACTGGACTTAAGTATGATAATATGATTCTATAATTAACAATCTATGCATCATCCTCCCACCAAACTGGGAGTTTTGTGTTCAGAGATCTGGCTTTAATCTGGTTTAGACTCACTAGTCTGTGTGGTGGTCCTCTGGTTTTGCAGTATTTTATATGTCTATTGAATATTATTGGATCAGAAAACTCGCATACAATTAATGGTATCAATCTTCATTTTCTCAATATATCTTTTACAAGAAATATACATTTTAAAATCTAGAAATTTGTTTATACAGTTTGAAATATTATAGACCCCAAATTCCATGCAGCAGGTTTAAATGGTGAGATAGCCCCCACTTGAGGCTGTTGGAATGTAGGATGGGTTGGCATCTATGCAACAGTATGCTCTTTCACTTTTTTAAAAGAACAAATAAATCTTCTAAACGAGAACCTAGTAGAATGCATATAACCTGTGCATTCTGTTGTTAAGGGAAGCTTTAAACTATTTTGTTAATTATGCTATTATTCTTGGGTACAGAATTTGAACATATTCAGCTATATGAGATTTGTCAAACAAATGTTTTCTTATGTAAAGTACTCCTATCTTGGGAAGCCCAAATGAATCCATGTGATTTCCAAAAAGAAAATCCCCAAACTAAAAACAGTGTGTACCTGAAGTATACATGAATGTGATGGATATGAGATTCTAAAATAGGTATATATTGCATATTGCAGAGTTATCTCCTAGAGTACTGAAACACTTTCATGTTTCCAACAGGACTTGGGATTGGTCTCAAGTAAGATATGAGCACAGTGAATTTGCTGAGGGTCAATGATGGATAGGTTTAAAGAATCATGTTGTGTTAAGATCACAATGCATTTACACACTTGACACTTCAATCTTATTAGTCCACAGGAAAACATGGAGGTTTCAGCAATCCTATTTATCAAGGCCAAGCAGTTTATTAAAATCTTCTAATTATTAAGGCAGAACTATCAATCTAGCAACATTCTATTACCTAGCTTCATATCCTTGAAAAAAGTTTAAGAAAGTTGTACTAAATTGAGAGCATATAGTGCCAACTTTGGTCAAAAGGTGATATTCTGTCAGTGAAGACAATGCTATGTTTATGTTTAGTGTGTATTTCTGGTGGAGGTGTGCATTAGATTTGCCTCGTTGGGCTAGGAGGGTAAATTTATGAAACTACTAGATAGGTTATGGACACCTCTAGTACTAACTCTATTACTTGATTCTCACTGCACTTGATACCCTAGTAACTGCAATGGCAGAGGGACTTGACAATGATCATAGCACTGGGATCATGTGTTAATGTGTCAGGAAGCCTATTTCCCCCTTCGGGAAAGTGTCTGAACCCTTCCCAGCTTGTTCCCTCAAACAAATCAGAAGGCACAGAAATCATGTTGCAGCAATGTGTACACTATGGATAGCATTTATTAATGCCTTTGGGAGGAGATGTGGAAAGCCCAGGAGCTAGGTCTTCTCTGTAGACAGTAGTGGACAGAAGGAGGCAAGAATACCAAGAATACAGAGGCACAGGAGACAATTCCCACATTAGTCCAAACAAACAGAGAAAAAGTGACTGTACCATTGCAGAGCAATAAAAATATTATGGTGTCCAGGATTTGAAAGGGGCAGGATGGAGGCCCCAGAACGTCCATGTTAACATCTGTATGGTCTCTTCCTTCTCCCCATGACTGACAACTCATGTCCTATGAAGTCTTCCTTTGGAGCTAGACCTAATTGACATTATTTACTTGTTTCCCAGGAAATTCTGGGTCTCTGAAGGAAATATCATTACGCATTCCCTTGCACAGAGGTAATAGCTATTAAAGATTTAATAAATTAATACATTTATTTAGTAACTTGTAGGTAGTAGTTATGGCAATGCATGCCTATAATCACAGCACTCAGAAGGCCCTTGAACTAAAGTTCAATGTCAGTCTTGGTTACTGCTTTAAAAAATATAAAACTAGGAATAAAACCACACACACACACACACACACACACACACACACACACACACACACGCACACACACACCAAATTGCTAGATAAATATCCCTAAGTGAGAAAGCTTATTACTAACTACTCATCTTAAATTTACTTTCTAATTTCTTTTTTGCTCACAAGCCAGGCTTTTGTTAAGTTACCCAACACCAACTTCATTTATCCTGGTTTCTACTTTCTGTGCTTCTGGTAGTCTGAACAAATCAATGCCATTTCTTAATCAGCCTCTTATCTTTGACATGCCATTTCATTCTCATAGCTCTTTCCAAGACTTTAAAATACATTAGTAAACTTTACTTCACACACAGCACTCTCTGTTCTTCCTGTGACAGGCTCTTGTATATCCGAGCCAAAAGAGAAAAGTGATGTCACCTTCTTTCTTTCTGACCATTAAGAACTTCCGTGCCAGCACCCCAGCCAGGCCCCCAATTCTTGTGTCCTGTGAACCTCATATGGCCTTTTACTTACCATGATTCTAACCAAAAGATCTTTGACATTTCTTCTTGTATATTTTTAGTCATCATGTGTAAATAAATTTTGCTTAAAATGATAACTTTTCAAGAAACATTATTTAAAATACTTCTCAAAAAGTATTACTTTCTGTCATATTTTAATTAAGTCTGTGAAGTAAATGTTTATTTAGAAAATGTTTTTATTAAATGTCAGGATTATAAACCAACTGTATGTCTGGAGTCAAATGCTATGTGATTTGGGCAAACACACATAGAGTCTCTAGATTTATTGAGAATTAAATGGAAAAAAAATGTTGGTAAACAAAATGTGATATAAATGCTGAGAATTGATATCTTACTGGCATCTGGAAAGATAATTTAAAAAAGCATTCAGGTAACCTAATTAAATTTGTTTGGCAAAGATCATTTCTGCTTTTCAAAACAGTTTTCTTTGCTATAATAATATCTGCAGCTACTGAATTGGCATGGGCTCAGAAACATTTTTCAAATTTAAGCAGAAACATCTCAGTCCATATTATTCTTAAAAACCATCAGTATTATTTGCTATAGCTGGATAATTAAGATTCTTGGTTTTTCATAGTTCTCTTTTCCACACCGTTTGGCTTTAGTTGGTGAAAGATGACCATATAGTACAGATGTCACTGGGAACCAGAGTGATATGTAAAGGGCAAAGGGGGGTGACTATGGATCACACACTTATTCTCTAGTATATTCCACAAACTGCTTTTAGCTAAAGGTGAAGATCTCATGTGATTCCATTTATCTGCATCTTCAAATACTAAGAACAAGAATTCAAATATTTTAGTGATAGTTGATTTCTTGTTAGGAGTTTGTGGGATTTAGCAATTCTTTGTTATGTTTTTTTTCACTTTATTTTCCTGTACTGTTATCCAAAGATGATAATATATTTAAGTAACATCTACAACCATGTTAAGGTGAATACCTGTAGATGCTAAAAAATGGAAGTACTAGTAGGTAGTTTCTAATATAATTTTGTAATCATTAGTACTATTGAAGTAGACTAATAGTGTACAGGAAAAATTCATGGTACCCTTCAGAGTTTTCAATTACTTTTTCATTCTAAAGTTACTTTTCAGAGTGGACATATTCTTAAGCTTGACTATCGTTTACTGCAAATTTGCATTATACATTTTATATACACTACTCTTGGTCCTGACCAGTAAGGAGGTAGGCACCTTATACCTAATGAAACAAGATCTAAAAATTATAGGTAGCATCCCTAAAAGTATGAAGAACAATTTTATTTAACTATAACCTCACTGAAAATGCAAACACAGAAAGGAACAATAAAGAAGAAAGCTAG
Organism: Sigmodon hispidus; assembly: GCA_004025045.1. NCBI lineage: Eukaryota > Metazoa > Chordata > Mammalia > Rodentia > Cricetidae > Sigmodon > Sigmodon hispidus. The sequence goes on from PVIH01016063.1 coordinate 11,780, forward strand.
AGTGAAAAAATAAGACAACTCCAGTTATAAGCAATCTTAATTTTTTTTTTTTTTGCTACGAGAAATGAAGGTGTGATATGTGGGCCATCCCAAGGGCCACCTCAAACATGGACACTTGATTACCTATGAATGAAAACATTGTTCACTAGGTCAAGCCTGACAGCATCCTCTGCTGAATCTGTTCTGAATGCTTGTAGGCAGTGGTGTGGGTAGGGAAGAGCATCAACCTATGTAGGAGAGTGGAACACTTTCTCCAGCATGTACTCTCACCCGTTCAATAGAGATCAGAACCCAGATGGTTCTTATATGTGCCTTAATGTGGACAGCTGATAAGAGTCCAGAGTATATCTTTGTAAAATTCAATCTGGTACAAACATTTAAAACAAATATCTTGAATGACAGTGCTACAATTTAGACAAACAGCACCAAGCTAAAAGAGATGAGACCCCCAGACAAAAATTCTATAAATTATTTGATCAAGAACCAATAAAAAAGAGTTTATGATTAAGACTATGGATGGAATTCATGTTTCTGCTTCCTCAAAGCCTTATTTTTTTTGCATTGGATGGTAGAGATATGGGGGAAGGATAGGGCAAAACACAGATTATGTGCTGAGCAAAGCTGGCGTCTTACACAGTGGTGCCCTCACTGGAGGAATGACTATGGCAGTACTTGAATTCACTGTGCTCCCCTGTAAGGTGGGGACAGCAATTGCTTCCATTTCTTGGATTGTTATGTGGTTAGATAAAATACTGCATGGAAAGAACTCACTAATGCATTAATGCTTTAGATGGTGTTATGTGCATCTTTTCTGAAACCACACGGTCATGACCATGATAGGAACAGTATCTTTAGGTAGGGCTATTTTTTCTGAGAAAAAAAAATACAAAATCAAAACCAAAACCGAAAACTATGGTTTGTAGAGGTTCCAGATTGCTACAAAAAATACAAGTGGTTTGTCTAGACCCCAAGTCGGTATTCAGTGTTCTTTACAATTCTCCTGCTTTAAATGTCTTAACTCTATTCACAGAAGTTAATTGCTTATTGAGCCATTCCAACCTCCAATTTTAGAAATAATTCTTCAAGCTCTTTTCCTTGTTTCATTTTAACCCAGTTATCACAAAACACTGGTATTTTAATTAAATACTACACACCACCTGAAGGGCAAGTCTAAAATGATATTTGTAAAAGTCTTCTTTAACATTATTTTATCTTATTAAATTAAAAAGAAATTATGTTTTTAACTTCTAAGAAGCTAAATTATACAAATGTTAACAAAGCATTTACATTTGGCATGTGTATTTAACAAGCAATTTCCTAGTTCCCAAAATATTTATTTTTGGTATCCTGCTTACTTTTTATGACCTATCTACTCTGTTTGAAATCTGCTCCATTTATACAATCAGAAAATTACTTTTCCATAATTGCTGTAATTACGGCACTCATCATATACTCGTAGTTGCTCCTGACATTTTCAAGACAGGACATGTTTGGGATAAAGTCCAGACACATCATAAGCATTTAGGAGGCAATGAAAATGCTTCAAGTACATTAAAGATATTGTTTAAAATACATACATAATGACTCACTTGCTCGTCATAGTTTGGCATGTACCTCATTCTTTTATTTAATAGCTCATTATAGACTTTCTTTGAATTATTTTAGTAAAACATCTTAGTTTAGAAAAGCCTTATGTGGTGTGTTGGGTGAAAAATTTCTGTGGTGATATATTTATTGTGTAGTTAATAAGCTTGTCTGAAAAAGAGAGATAGAGAAACAAGCCACATCCAGTTCTCATCTAGCCAACTTCTCAGGTTAAAAGGGTAAATCCTGTCTCCATGAATCTGCAGACCGACTGCCTCTGAGTCCTCAGTGAAAAGGGATTGAAGACGAAGGGAGGAACACCTTGTTTCTCTTTCTCCAAGTGTACCACAACATCCTGGTTCTGTTTGGCCTTGAATTCACAGAGATCTAGAGGACCTCTGCTTTCTCAGTGCTGACATTAAAGTGGGTCACCACTTCCGGACCTTCAGGTATGACCCTGTCCTCTGGTTTTCAGACAAGCTTTATTAAATATACAATATATCACCACAAAGTCTAGCTAATTTATTTAGCTAATATCAGATTGAGGGCTGAGAGGCTTCCCAGTGTTTAGAGCATTTGCTGCTCTAGCATGAGGAAATGGTTCAGATTCCAAGAACCCAGGCAAGGCAGAGTGCAGAGGAAGACATCTGTGATTCCTGGGCTCTCACAGAAAGATGAAAGGCAGACACAGGACAATCCCCACATATATGGTGGCCAGCTAGCAAAGTGAACCCAGCAGTAAATGACAGCCAGAGCCTGTCTCACACAAAATAGAAAGGGGTTATCAAGTACAAGGCCTGAGGTTGGAGACTGCCCTCTGACCTCCACAGGGTAACATGGCTTCTACACACAGGCACAAACACAGATTCATTTTTATCACTTGAATCCTAAAATTGTTAGGTATGGGATTATACTGTAGATAAGACATACCCTACAATAAGTGTAATCTGAATTAAAAAAAAATGCCTTGGTGCCTACTAGAAGGCAGTAACTTAATATCTGTGTCCTCATCCTGTTAATTAGTAATGACTGCTGATGTTCCTATATAAATGAACACAGATTTATCAGGGAAGATCATATGACATTTTCTCAACTGCTTCTATAATTCTCAAGTGGTTATTCTTCTGCTGGATTAAGATATTTTAGTTAAAGAAATTGATCTTCATCTTGTAATTTATTTGTTGAATAAGGCTTATATTTCAATATGCTGTATTTCCAAACTGTTAATTTCTGCATTTTAAAAATGCCTGGATGCAATTCTGAGTTAATTTTTTACATTACATCTTAAAAGTTGATCTAAACAAGTTTCTGATTAACACAGTCACTCTGGTAGCCAGGCATCACAGACCAAATTGAAGAGGAATTGATATATAACACAGCAGATTAGTGATATTTTTTAAAATCTAGAGCTACTCATGAAAAGATGGATTTCAGCATCTTATTTTACACCTGACTTAATGTATCCTAATAGCAACTCTGTAAAATTCAATTGAAAGGAAATAGGATGGTATTTTAACAATAAAGAGCCATATTTTTAGTGTTAAAAGGCCACTATTTTGGTGTTTCAAATTTTGATCTCAAAAACTGACACTCCTGTGTGTGTAAAGAAAAAAAATTTGTAAATCTTCACTAGGTAAGTAGGAGATGGATACAGCCCCTGGCTCCACCTTTGTCTTGGGCTGCATACAGCAACCTCAAATTATTGTTCCCAGGCCCGACCTTTCCTCTTAGTTTGTTCTGGCAGCCTGCCAAAGAGGGATAGGTGGTTTTAGGGCTTTTTCATAGGTTATAAATCAAAGAATATTTCATGGTTTTCACCTTTAATGGGCTAAGCAGAAAGCATTTGACAAAAGTCACTACAGAAGTTTGGAGAAATAATTTATACTCTAGGGCATTCTTAACTCAGTAACTTTGCAATATGAAATTCAAAAAGATAAGTAAACAGAAGTGACTACTCCGTCTAAGGCCGTGTTGCAAAAGCTGCATCATGTATATTTGTGTTGTTCCTTGGGGGACTCGGGACCTAGAATCCAATGAATAGATTACAGTGGTCCTTGTGTGTTGAGTTTTTATCGGTGACAATTGTGCCACAGGGCATACAATAAAGTCAAGGTCTGTTTATAATATATGAAATTCTTGCCAGAGAGGGGAATCAATTCCTTTTGGGAATTTTGTGGCTGTTTATAAAATTAACTTTTTTCCATGCCTCAACTTTAATTTCAGAAGTTAGTGATAGCTGAAAATGAACAAAGTCATCCAAGACTCCATGTATTGAAAAGGGCAACACCCGCAGTAATGCAGATTCCTCTTAGATGGACTGCAATTATAAAATATTACTGTGTAGGGTAAATAAGATCAACAGAGGGGCTTGAGTAATAAAATGCACTCTTGGAAGCACCAGGGCATGTCCCTGTTGAATCATAAGCTGTACACTTATATTTGTAGCATTTGTGCTACATTTGCCTAAAAAGGATGGGAAGTGTAGGTACAGGCTCATTCTGAGTCTCTGTATCATGAGTGGTCTTTTAAAGTTTTTCACATTCGTGGTAAAGACAATACAATTCATAGGAAAATAATAGTCAGGCACCTGTGTGAGATCAGGAACAGGGACTCTGGGCTCATGCCAGCCCAGGAACAGGAACTTTGGGCACCTCTGATACAGCTGATTTGGGAAGTTGGCCAAAGAACTCTTTGGGCTTTGAAAACCCATGAGTGGTTCTCAGTCCTGGATACTACCTTAGAAACAGAGAACACTATCATTTTTAACGTCCAATTGACTATGTTCAGTTTTTGTTGTTGTTGTTGTGTGTGGGTTTTTTTGTTTTTGTTTTTGGTGGGGGGATTTCACTGTCTCTCAAATACAGCAAGCCCCAAGAAGATGAATGAAATCCATTGTTTTCATTCCCAATGCCTATCCCAGCCTGAGCTGATGTATTTCTCCTTTGCCTCCACATTCTGACTGCTCTATCTGTGGAGTCTTATATATTTCTGATTGCTAGTTTGCCATGATGCTGCTTTCCTTCCCACATCATGTCACACTTTGATCTAGTGCCACAGCCATGCATTTCATCCACCTGAATCTGTTCCTTACTTGGCTGTCAGATTGCAACTTAGATTCTGCCATTTCTTGGATAAAAGAGCCCTGTGGCCTGCCGTTGCCTTCAAGACAAAATAAAGTATTTAGATTGACTTGACACCTCTAAAATGGAATCCCAACCACATTGACTGCCAAGGACACAGAAGCAGGACTGCCCTTCTTAATATGGCCAGTTTCTCAACCCTAAGCTTGTTATTCCTGCCACTGCTTTCTTTCAGTGATGTTCACCTGAGACCAGAGTAGCTGCACTGCCTTCTCTGATGGGAAGGGGCTTGCCTCCCCAGAACTAAGGAAAACGAGCAGCAGATTAGGTGGATGGATGCACCCCTTCTCATCTCTTCCTTTCAGTTCTTGTGAGTTAATGATGGCCTAACTAATTTTCTTTACCTCTTGTTTTGACTCTTTGGTTGCCATGCTGATGGTATCTGGATGCTCCAACCTGTTCTCATATTCTGATGTTGCCTATTTTTCAGTCCTAATCTCGGATCTGCCTTTCAGAGATTAGTCACCACAACAGAGACCCTTACTGTTTCCGGACTCAGTGTTAACTCTGTTGACATGTCTTAACTCTTAACAGTAATTAGTGGAAGGCCCTCTCATATCTATTTATTGATAAAAATAAAGCACTTCATAATGTTTAAATAAAATTATTTTTTATGTAGAACATAAATGAGACCACCAGGATTCAACCCCACAGAATGATCTGAGGACTTGAACTCCTAACCGATCTCATCTGTTTGGAAAATCATGTCTTAAGCCTTGTGATTAGGTTGCACATCCATTAGCATGAAGAAAAGCATCTGAGAAAGATGATTTGAAAGAGAATCAGAAATAGTGAGAGGCTGAGTGCGTCATGTCAGTTAGAGACTTTAAGGGTCTAAGTCTATGTTATTCAATAGTAACCATTATCTACACATAATGTGTATTGAAATAAAATTATTATATTTAATACCACTGCATGTAAATATGTATTTTCCAGGTTACTTAAATAAGAGTAGGGGGAAAATTATGAAAAATCTGGTTCCTTTCACACATGAATGATTATTTAAGGCATTCAACAGCTACATTTTATTAAATGTACACACATTAAAAAAATCATAAAAAATTTAATTGATTCATTTGACTAGACTTACTTTAAGTGCTGCATGTAGTGTTGAGTACTATGGTGGACTGAAAATATGGAACATATTTTCATCATCAAAGACACTTACGAGAACAGTGCTAATACCATAACCTCAAAGTATCCCCTGTCAATCCATGTGGCTGCGCACAAATATTCATTTCTGAAAACTATGCTGAGAGTGATCTGGTACAGTAGCTAAGAATCTATGCTTTAAAACGCTAATCTTATCACTGCAATTTATAACTTCTCTGTTCTTAGTTTAAGCAAGTGATGTTTATAATGTTGGTTTCTTAATAGGACTTTTGTAGGAATTTGAAAAGTTAAAATATTTCTCATGTTGTCTCATCAGACAAAGTAACCAACAAATTTCATCTATTAGTGTTTCTGAATGAGAAATGGGATCTAGGACTAAAACACATATAAAATAAAAGGAAATGTTTTAGAAGCTGTGGATGTGGACAATAGAATACTGTGGTTGCAATCAAGCAGCAAGACAAATATAAATGTTCTCCTATGAATAAGTTGAGGAAATATGTATATACTAGTATACTAAATTAATAAAGGATGATATATACATGTTCAGTGTTGTCATCAGATACTTGCCAAATTCAGTCTCAAGTACTGTAATGCTGTCAAATGCAAGAAAAGGGGGATTCTTTCTAAGGAGTTCTTTCAGGATTGTTCATGATATCAGTTCTCCAGCAGGCTGATTCAGACCTCTGGTTCTGAAACTAGAGACTAAATTTCTGTAACTATGTTCAATTCCTAAGAGTTTAGAATACGAGATTATGTCAAGACAGGTTCCTACTGGATTGAGATGGGTCAGAGTCACTGACTGAATTTTTAAATCTGAAAACCACTTCAACCTTGGAAATTCTAAAGGTGAACTAAGAAGTGAGATAGCTGGGCAGAGACAGAAAAAAAGCAGCAGGAGGCAGAGCTAATCCCCTAGCCTGCCACTTCCTTTTATGGCTGAGAATGGAAAAGCTTGGGGTTGGAGAATTTTTAGAGACAGGCTGAGGAGTTGGCTGGGTGAGAAATGGCTCTGCAGTTTGTTTGTTTGTTTGTCTCTCTGATATTTCATCTTTTCTCCAAAAATAAATAAATAAATAAATAAGTTATAAATAAAAAAATAAAATAAAATAAAAAGGTATGTGGGTATGGCAAAAGATATTTTTACTTCAAAGCTTTCTCAGTTCTGACTTAGTTACCCTTTCCAATATAATTATTCTGACCCCTTATTAAATCATCCATTTCCTGAGCATTAAGATCATAGTGTTGAATAGTCTCAGGCTTGCTTCTCATTTAATTGTCTATATTGTCTTACTAGAAAATTCTTGTATCTTAAAGACTAAATAAGGAATATCAGTACTTGAAGGATGCTATATATTTAACCACTCACATTTCATTGTTTTTTCTGAATTTTACTTTTTCAGAATGAAATAAAGGAAATTGTTAGTGTAACAAATTAAAATCTATGCAAAGAGAAAAACTGAAGATATATCTTTTATGTAAGATTTATATATAATCCATTATTTCAAGGACAAAGAGTGCTTCATGCTCAAATTTAATTTAAATTATTTCTTGACTATCTGATGAAGTATTAATAGATGTTATATTTTTAGATGAGTGGTAACCTCAAAGTTTCTACATACCATGAAGTTTCTCAAAAGTTTAAATTGCTTTCATAAACATTTATATTTATCTTTCCTTTAAGAGTTAGAATATGAAATAAAAGTATGTTTTGGGTACCCAGGGCCATATCTCTCAGCCCAATTTTTATACGTGGTTCCTTGGAGGGCTGATCCCAATAAATAAATCACAGATCAGTAAAATGGAGGGAATATGTGTTTTTAAAGGTGTCATCTATGACTGGTGAAGAAAAAATCCTAAGGAAAATAAAAAGTCATTTCAAGAATAATTCAAACATGATCATCAGTTCTATTCTTGAGACAACTGTAAATCAGAAATCTATTAGAAGAGCTGTTGTAATATTTCTATAAGTGTTGTTTATAGCTAAATAAGTCTACACATGATGCCATTAACACAACTGTCACTGAGATACTTTGATAATATATCACAACAGAATACAAGGATAAGATATTTGTGTCAAAATAAAATTTTCCATGGTAGCTGATGTCTTGGCTACTTTTCTATTGCTGTGGCAAAACACCATGACTAAAGAACATATAAAAGAAAGTTTTTAATCCAGCATGCCAGGGTGTGGGGGGGGATGGCTAAGAGATAATGGAAGAAAAGGTGGAAAGCTCACATCTCTATGCTAGAGTAGGAGAAAGAGAAGGTGGGCACACTGGGAATACCCCAACCTTTTAAAACCCCAAAGCCCTTCCCTATGGAAACAGGAGGCTTCACCAAATCCACACATCTCAATCTACTCGAAATAGTTTCACCAGTTGGGGATCAAATATTCAAACATAAAAGTCTATGGATGTCATTCACCATTCTTAATCAAACCATCACAGCTCCTAAAAAGGACGTAAGTGTGATTTAAATAATAGAAAACCCTCATGTCTATTCTTTTAAATTCATCAACAGATGTAGGATTTTGTGGCTCTTTCCATAAGTTTGTTGTTTGTGAACAGTTATATGGCATAATGTTATACAAACTTATCCTAACTTCTTTATTTTCAAGTTTTTATGATACAATTGCTATTATTACCTGAAATTTGAGCTGCTAAGAATATCACTGGGCTACTGGTCACAGTGTTTTATTTTTGCTGCCCTTTTAGGATGATATTCATTCTGTTGTTAAAGTGTGCACACACACACACACACACACACACACACACACACACACACACACACACATACATACGTCTACCTTCCAAGATGTTACTTTCCTTGATATTTCCTAAAGCTGGACACTTCTATTATAATCTGAAATTGGAAAAATTGACAACATAATTCCAAAGTCAAGTGTAACTTGCTAAAACCAAGTGCCTCTTGATATATACAATAACACCATGTCTATTGAAAATACTGAAACATAAGTGAAGCATAAGTGAAGATGAATGAATGAACACAAGCAGAATTCTCTGCCTGCTTGATGTAGCTTGGCTGAGCTCTGCTCTCTCTTGTCACACAAAATGCTGATTTGGATAGTTTCTAAAGAAACTGGTGAACTTAATAAGACATAAAGCTTCTCATTACCAGTGAAGTAGCTTGTACCCTAATAAATGCTATAATTGCAAAAATAGATATGTGTATATTGAGTCATGGATCTGATCGATCTTCAAAATCTAATTTAGACTATCTAATGAGTATCAATTAGTAAACAGGATACAGAAAAATTACAATCATTAAATTTATAGAAGTCGAATATGGAAAAACCAGAAATACACGGGAAATCTTGGTATAAAGAATACACACACACACACACACACACACACAGACACACTCATCCAGAATAACAACTTGAACATAACATCTAGTAATTGTAGATTTAATGTTCATTGACTGTTTTGAACCAATAGAAAAATTACTTGATTTGGAAGGAAAATCACCATTCTGTGTATCCCTCAAGTTTTTAACCCATAGATCAGCTTTAGTGAACTCCCAATGGTTAAAGAATGCTTGACTCTCTATTTCTAAGTAGCCTATGCACTGTGATGCCCTAATAGCATTAATTTTACTGCACCACAGAGAGATACTCTCACACATGCAGAGGTCAGAATTAAGCCATTAATTTAAAAACCTAGGCAACTGATAACAAATGCAGCCAAGGGGAAATTTCTGAATACCAGCCAAGTATTTGCTTCTTCTGTTTCTTTGTCTTTTTGTTTTAAGCCCCTGGTGAGTGGTTACTATTGCATATGAATTATTTCAGCATTACAGAGAAAACACAATATTAGATAAGTGCTTTCAAAAAATGATACTATCTATCAATAACTACAAAAGGAAGACAAAGGGTTGGGTGGAATTATGTCTTTACTGACAGAAGACACTGGGATTTTTGTTTATTTGTTGTTTTTTGCTTTTTAAGACAAGATTTCTCTGTGTGGCCCTGGCTGTCCTGGAACTTATTACGTAGACCAGGCTGGCCTCAAACTCACAGTGATTCACCTGCCTCTGCCTCCCAGGTGCTGGGATTAAAGACTGGCACCAGCACTGCTTGGACCCGTCTTCGTGCCTTTTAGGAGTCTTTCTTTGTGCTTCTAGAAATGCACAAAGACAAAGCTTACTAATTATGAGACTGGAGTTGTAAATAATTGCATTGAACTTCTTTCCTCAATTTGAGATTTGTGTTCCTGGGGTACATTATTGAACAGGTTCTTGCATTACAGAGAGTAGAGATGAGAAAGCATTAAAAGCTGGTTGGTAAAGACAGAAGTTCTCAAGTTGTTCTGTTTCTTTGGTGTAAATGAAATCATTTTCTATGCTACAGGCCTACAGGTTTTTTAAACATGCCATTTCAGGGTGTATCAGCCAGGGTCATATAAAACCTACTGTGAAATTCTCAGTAACTAAAGAGCTTCTTATCAGATTTTATGTTATAGAATTTCATGCTTGAGAATGTCTCTGAAATAGTAGTACTATATACAAGTGCCTGAAATAGTCTCCCATGTTTATCCTATATCTGTGTAAAAGGCAGACATCATAAAGTCTTGTACATTTTATAAAAGAAACTCTGTTTTCTGTGAATAACAAATGCTTATCTTCTAACTTCAAATATGATTTATCCAACATCATTTTCTCCAAACAAAAAGAGGAGTATATGTGATTTACATTGAAGACTATTCATGTAGTTTCTGAGAAAGTCATTTGTGTGTCAAAGTTGTAATTTATTATTTAGCCCTCATCAGTCATCTGAGTAACAGTCTCTTTGCAGCAGGCTCTAGTTTATAAGTTGATAGCAGCAGCTGACACATGGAAGGTCTAGGTTCATTATCTGATTTGTTTCAGCCATTGCTGCTCTTATAAATTCCATTAACAACAGTGATACAGAATGTTCAAATTACTCAGTTACTCAGAATTACATGAAAAATAGCCGACCTATCAAGGAAAACAAAAATGTCTCCATATTGCCTTAAACTGTTGTTTTTATTAATTCTGTTCAAAGAATATATATTGTTGAGTATGGCTTTTGTCAGGCAGAGGCCATACCGATCTCCTGCTCTAGCACATGCTAACACTAAAGTAAGAGTGGTGATGAGCTCCAGGAAAACACACACTGAATCAATGATGGAAGGAAGGTGTGAACAGACACTACAGCAAGTCCCTTGGCCTGGCACTCATGTGGTGGCAATCTTGGACTTCATAATCGACAGACTCCTCAGTTTCCCTGCATTTGTGCTGTCTTAGAAATAGCAGGTCAGTCTGGAAAAAAAATGGAAGCCCAGAAAGTCTAATAACACTGGTTATCAGTTCTTTGAGTATTCAAGGCCCAGTAGTATGACCTCCTCTGATAATTTCCCCCCCATTAGAAGACATAGTCTAGATCTTTATCTCTGATTTATAATCTATATCTATTTACATCTATCTACATTTGTCTACATAAGAGTAATTCTACTTACAAAGTCCATTTCTCAAGTTAGTAATAGTTGAGATTTAATTATCAAAAAAATTATCAAAAATGAAAACAGTCAAGTATATTGAGAACCACAGATGGATCATATCAGACCTAGTGAAACAATGACAGACACTTGGAAACATAAGGACTATGTATGCTACTGCCATCCAACATCAGCTAGATAGATATACTAACTTGATACTGTAGTATTTATTATTTCATTTTATTCTTAACCAGGTAGGGCTCACTTGAGTCTAGGTAAATCTTGCTGAGTAGACATCTAGTATTCCAAACATTTATTATCCTAATATACCACATTAAATTCCCTTAAGGCAAAAGTGTATATGTCTAACATAGTCAATACTGTGTTTTGAATTGTTATATTAAAATCATATTGAATGGATTAAACTAAACAGTTAGGTTATATAATTGGAACAAAAGCATCTTAAGTTTTTCACAAATTCTTGTGATAAGAAGCATTGCACACTATTTTGGTGATTAAAAAGTAGCTAGAATCAACTAGATCCCAGGCTCTTATACTGATCTTTCTCTTTTCATACCAGCTCTTCCTCCTCTTCCTCCTCCTCTTCTTTCTTCTTCCTTTTTCTTCTCATTTTTTTTTTCTTTTTTATAAGGAACCTTCTTTTGGCCTCATGGACAAAAAATCTCTAATGGTATCATATGTTTGGTGGTGACTGTCCCACAAAGACATGATTTTAAAGTATATGTGGAATTTACTACAACCATTTAAATGTATTCTGATCTATGATTTCTATGCTTATAGTCTAGGTGTAATGTATATAGAGCATGGCTTTTCATCAAGTAGAACAGCTCTTATCTGTAAATTTCTGGTATCAGCATTAAACACTCGTAATAACCAAGGAAAGTTACTAAAATGAGTTCCATGCACAAACTGATCTGCTGCCAAGTTTTTTAATTAATCTAAACACTTATTCTTATAAAGAAAATAATTTTGCACGAAAGTGGCATCCAGAAGCTTGGATGGGGCAAACTGTGTGTGCATACAAAGAAGCAGCTGGCTAAGTGCTTCCACAGACCTTCAGTGCCTCAAATGGGAAATTTCTCCTGCTGTTCCCAGTGGTTAGATCAGGCTAGAAATGACTTTCATGTTCCTCAGGGGTACTGTATAGCTTAGGGTGCTCAGATTACCCATTCACTCTGACTGATCACCGAGGAGAATGTGGGCTGTGCTTTGCCCTCAAGATTTTATAGACGTTAGAATGAATAGGGGTTGAGACACTGGCTAACCTGCTAAACTGATGCTTCTTACGGAGATTCAGTTTGGTCTAATTTCAAGGTTGTCAGCAATTTTTTTAAAAATAAAGTTTTGTTTAAACAAAAACATTGAAGTTCTCCATTTTCCTTATAATCTTGGTAAAAAAAAAAAAAAATTGAGTGTGGCGAGCTGGAGAGATGTCTCAGCAATTAAGATCACTAGCTGTTCTTCCAGAGGACTCAGGTTTAATTCCCATCACCTACATGGCAGCTCACAACTGTCTGTAACTCCAGTTCCAGGCAATCTGATGCCTTCACAGTAATGCATATACAATAAATAAGTTAAATACATCAATAAATGCTTTTGAGTGCTTCCTGTACGGGACTCTAAGTTAAACTTGCTGGAGATTGGCTAAGGAATGAACCTAGAAGAGACCCCTGGTTTTCTTTTTCTAAGGTTGAAGGAAAAGACCACTACCACAACCACAGGGCTTCAGAAGTGGACGCAACACCACTGGGTGTTCTCACTTGCTCACTTAAAACACCTCACTTTAGACACCTTTAATTCTTAGCACCACACCTTGGCAGATTAAAGGTGTGTAGAAACAGAAACAGAGGAAACTAGGTGAAAGATTAAAGGTGTGTGGAAACAAAGAATTAGAGACAGCTGGGTGGGTCAGCCACCCTAGCCAAGCAAAAAGTGGTCAGAAACAGAAAAGATAAGAAATATACAGTAGAGACAGATTTACAAGAAAAAAAACCCCATAAATCATTTAGAGTATGTTTAAAATATATGTAGGCTTGAGAGAGAAAATAAAAAAATAAGAAAAAGGATGAAGAAAGTAGAAAGTCCTAAAAAAAAAAAAAAAAGAAAAGAAATAGAGTACTAAGGAATAGCAATAACAAAGTAAAAATGGAAAATACAAAGAATGTCTGGATACTGTATGTTATTGTCTTGTCTCTAAATTTTTGTGACCATAAAGGAAGTAGTAAAAGCTGCTAAAAAACCAAAAAAAAAAAAAAAAAAAAACACCTCACTTTAGACATTTCTTCTAACACAATCCAGATACTCACAGAATCCTTAATACTTATCCTTTGCAATGAAGTCTTGACAATGCAAAGATCATGAGAAGCAGCACTGAGTTGACTCTTGTTTTCCTGAAGCTGACAGCATGCCACAGTTAATATTTTAGATAAGTACATAATGATTAAAGGAAACAGCATGGAAGCTCTAAGCAGTTTATGTAGCCAGCATAAAGAGTGCATACAATTGGCTATTATAGAAGTACAGGGAGAGAAGGACTGAAGGTGTCAACAGAGAAAAACTTTACACAACTCTATACAATGTTCAATGGACTGCCAATTTGCTCCCTGAATTTTGGTACTGCCTTTATGAACACCATGACACTGCCGTCTTGGAAGTACTTATACAGACAATGGAATTGGCACTTATTACTACTTCAAGTAACAAATATATGATTAACATTGCACATTCAGATAGATATTAGCAAAAATATATTTTGCCCTACAAGTCTATGTTGGTTGAAATTCTCAAACCAGGAGACTTATGTTATGGAGTGCTAAGATGAGTAAGAGGAAAAGGAAAGGAAGATTTGAAATGAATCTAGGTAACACTAGTCACCAATTCTACTTTCCATTAAAATATGACTAATCATAAAGGAATTCATATTTTAGGCTTTTTTTCAACTCATTTTGTTTTGGACATGAAATTTTGCATTAAACTGGCATCTAGAAACCCAAAAGATGGAAACTATAAAGAATTGCTTTAAGTTAGGACAGCTAGTGAGCTGAGAGGAAAAGAGAGAGAGAGAGAGAGAGAGAGAGAGAGAGAGAGAGAGAGAGAGAGAGAGAGAGAGATTAAGAAGTAACTATTAAGAGTCAGCAAAATGACTCAGTGAGTTTAGGCACTTGCCACCAAGACTGAGTTCAATTCCTATAACTCACAGGGTGCAAGGAAAGAAACCCAATACACTCATTGATGTGGGATGTCTTTCTGTATGCTGTGACTTACCATTGGAAAATAAAGGAATTGTTTTGGCCTATAGAAAGACAGCTTAGAGACAGGCGGGAATCTCAAGCATAGATACAGAAGGAGGTCAGAGTTAAGGGAGACACAACCCAAGAAGCAAGATGTAAAGAAACACAGGTAAACCATGAGCCATGTAGCGATACATAGATTATTGAAGATGGGTTAAGTTGAAAGAGCTAGAGACTAGTTAGCCTGAGCCGTAAGCCAAAGACCTTAACTAACATAAGCTTTTGTGTGATTATTTGGGGCTAAATAGCTACAAGACTGCAGGTATGGACCTTGGGCTGGCTAGGCCATAAGCTTCTTTCTATACACTCTTGTTTTCCTCTGACCTCTACATGCATGCCTTGGCACAAATATACACATACATAACAAACAAATGTAAAAAAAAAAAAAAAAAACAAAAAAAACACCCTGAACTAAAAGTAACTATTGTTCTTACAATTTATAAAAGCCTTTACTTCTTAGCCATATTCTATTCTATACACCAATATCCTCACATCAACTTCCAGAAAATGATCAACCTGGTAAAAGGCAGCAGTATTAATAACTAACACAATTTCAACCCAAAGGTATAAGTGATCTATATAACTTCAAGGGACTCTATGAAATTTAATTTGATTTAAAAATATGAAAGTCTTTTTTAGATATTTAGGAGAGATTACATTTTTACAAGCATCATTATGCTATTTTTTCTTTACAACAGTTAATCTACACCTTGTATTGCAGAAGAACATATTTATTCCTATATTTTACTCACACATATCTCCAAAATTTTAGTGGAGAATTATGTCACTGTTTTTGTATAAATTAATGAAAGTCCTGAAGATGCATTCTTAATGAGAACTGTTTGGATAACAGACTTTAAGTTAGTCATTCTGAAATGGCTCTGAAAGCTTATTAGATGACTTCCTGTTTAATCTACCTACTGTAAAATCATCTTCATTTAACTTCAGAAATATTCTTCTTTCGTCTTCTTAAACCACATAGTGAGACACCCAAGGGCTTTCTCTGGCAAAGCCGCACATCAGAAACTCAGGCCACTGGTGCAATGACAGGTATTCCTAAATTCTTACACATCTCAGCCCCTTTTTATGTCATCCTCAGATCTTGTGAACTGGCAGAAGACCCTCCTTGTCACTCTGCTTAGAGGTTTGCATGAGTGATGAAGGTCTCTGAGGCTGACAAATTCAGCTGCTATTTCCTACTCTCCGCTTGTCACTCTGTAATTGCAGTAAATGCAACTGAAAGTACTTTTACTTGAAGGCCATTTGACAAAGGGGATGAAAACACATTTACTCTTTCAAGGCTTGTGTATTTTCCTGGAAGAAGCAGCCTGTCTATAAAATTTGTCCTTTTATCCTGAGAGAGCTATTTGGGAAACATCTTTGAGCAGAACCATGATGCAGAGCCCTTTCTGTACATCCTCCTCATCTCCTTACCTAACTTCTGAACCATCCTGTGCTGGGACTCTTTTGTCCAGGATGAGACGGGAAATGTACATGCAATAGGGAAAATACTCAGCTCCCTTAATTCTTAACAGTTTGAGCAACTGTTTCGCAAATCTTTTCTCCAGTTAATTTACTATAAACAATACTAATATCCTGAGCATTTTGTTTGTTTGTTTTAAACGCAATTCTTTGGTAACTGTGTTTCTTTTCGAGAAATTCAAATTCAGTAAAATAAGCTGGTTGAATAAAGCTGGCTTACATATCTTTAGGAGGAAGTCCCTGAAAAATACAAGGAGGTCTTGCTTTGCAGGCCTTAACAGAAGGGAAAACTGCAAAATGATATTTTTAAAATGCTGAAAAGCTGTGTCAGGCTCTATAAGTCATCACAACTTCTGAACCCACACAAACATCAAGAATCAGAGTTGCTCTGAGGTCTCAGGTGGGCCATGGACCTGTTGAATACTTCTTACCTATGAACAGATTCCACTCAGTATCCAGATCTGCCTGGTTGGCTAGACAGCCCTTCATGACATTGAGGCAGTAGTTGTTGCAAGGTCTCACAGTAGGCAGGCCTCGGCAGTATGGGCAGTACAGCATTTTCATGAGAGCCCGGATACACCCAGGGGTGGGGCTCACCTGTAAGTATATAAGATAGGAAAAAAAAATTAGAATCAAAGAGATGAAGGGGAGAGGAAGTAGTCATGCTTAACTTACATAATGAGACAAAGGCAAAGGAGCTGGGCTGAGCCTTCAGCAACCACAGGCTTGAAGAAACTGTCAGGAGCAGAAGCCCTTTTAAAGTGTTAATATGGAAGCCAGTCAATTCCTATTAAATACCTGTGCTCAGCAAAGTAATCACTTCCTGAAAGGTTCCTGTCCACATTTTGCTCTTTGTATCTGCTATTGCAATTCAATCTGAAAATATGGACACTGTTTCATTGCAGTAGAATGTGAAGTGATATAATGCACATCCAGGCAACTTGGAAAGCAGAGGGCTGCATAAAGATGTAGTCACTATTAAAGTTCAATGTGACACCTTTAGCAGAGTTTCTAACTGGTTACTTGATCCTTTTCTCACAGAGCTGGCGGATGCTCTTCCTGTGTTCACAACTGTAATAAAGGGTCACCACCATCTTGTCTGGAATCTGTGTGACCCAGGCCTGCATAGAAGGAATGCACTTGGCAAAGCACTGCTTGAGATTTTGAAGATACAGGACTCTAGAAAATTCATTGAAAATGGATCCAGCTTAGAAGGCAAGTGGGAATTCCCTCAGGGATTCAGTCCTCACTACTCAATGGACAATGACATACTATTTGTCCATTCAAGGAATGCACTTCCCAAATCAATCCCAAAGCAGTAAAACTGGGGGTGCAAAGAATGTAAGAACTTAAAGGTAGAAAGGCAGTAAACATCTTCCTTTTGAAAAGACACAACTATGGCATTCAGAAACTCACAACAGCTGTCTCAATGCTGGGGTCTGAATAAGAAAGGGCCTCTGAATAGTCATGCCTGTATGAGCAGGGGCTGGTGGGACCCATCCTCCACTCTTGAACCACTTGCTACTAAAAGATTAAGTGAGAAAATGATTCATTGCCTTCAGTTGTATATACACTGGTGAGCCCACCATATTCCAATAGACAGTCCCAGTCCAGTGGATTGTACAGATGGCCCTGGTCAAACCAAATTAAGTCCAGGACATAGTGGTAGGAGGGAGATAGGAGCAGATGTGGATGCGGGTACAGTATCAGAACACACACACACAAACACACACACAGTGCATTTATATATATATATTTATATAATATCAACAAAATTAAGCACTAAAAAGAAAACTGTATAAGTATAAGGCATCATTAACCAAAGGAAAAAAAATTGTAATTTGATTTCAAGAGAAAAAATACATTTAAAGACTGTTAGCTCCGTCGTCCTGCCTACCCCTACAGTGATAGCACAATCTAACAATAAAAAGCTATTTTTCATGACTAGATTGTTCAGTTATTTGGCTGTCTGGTGTTTACACTATTTTGATATTTTAGTCAAGTATGTAACTACATGCTATTATAGTTGTATTTCAAACATAAGAAGCCAGGTATGTCCTTTGGACCTCCTTGAGAACATGGTCTCACAGACAAGCAGGGCTCTAGGAATGTCTCCCCTAAAACATGGCAATAGTACAGAGTAACATGGCTGGGACATTGGGATAACAATTATTTCCATACTTTAGTTTACCAGTGCCATTCCCTGACTGACAGTCTGTTGTTTGCCTAAAAATCAAACTTAGAGATTTTTAATACAAGGCTCTGGTTTCTAAAAACATTTTGCATTATTCAACAAATAACTTTATAGAAATTTGGACATCCAGAAAAATTGGGATTTGTAGTATCCTAGATGGTATTGAGAGTCTCCTGCTGAGATCAGTTGAAAGCTCTGATAAACTTCCGCTGGCTCTGTAATTTCTTAACTCTGCAATTGTAGAGTGAGAAATACCCCTTAATTTGCAGGTGCATTTGATCATTTTGAGACATAGACTTAACAGGAATAAAATAGTAAAATCCTAATCTTATCAAAGTTTTCAATGTGTAAACTGTTAAAGCAAGTAGCTAAAAGCATTCATTTTTAAAATACAAGTTTAAAGTATACTTAAAGTTTATTTAATATAAAGTAATTTTCAAAATCAAGCATCTAAAAACATTGAATGCTTTAGTAAAATAGGTTAAATTTACAATATACCTGTATGGCAGAGAGTTCCCAGGCCAAGTTGTTTGTTTGGACAGAGCAAGATTCCACCAGAGAAAGTTGCTTGCTGGCTTCCTTTCCAGACAAGAATGACTGAGGAATAAGACCTGCCAGAAGCTTACTGCTCACCTCTGTCTGTGTGGGCCTGACCAGTTCTAGCTATGTAGGCCATACAAGGAAAAAACTTTCCTCTTTATCTACAGAAAAGATGAAAAACTCATAATGTCTCACACAACAGGGAGACAGATTCTCTTGCCCGATGGAGAGTTTCAGAATCTGTACCTACATCTTAAATCTCTCAAAAAACAGAAAAGCAAAAAGTAATTTCTCTGCCTTCACACTCACCCGAAATGACATATGAGGATGTTGGAAACAGGGAAACATTGTACATTAGTCTACCATCTGACTGGCATGGCACTCGTGTGCTATTTCAATTGGTTTTGCTCTTTGGCTTAGGGTCACAATTGCTGCAATGAAAGACCATGACCAAAGCAACTTGGAGAAGGAAGGCTTTATGGCTACAGTTCTACACTCAGCAACAAAGGAAGTAAAGACAGGAAATCAAGAAAGGAAGGGACCAGGAGCTGATGCAGAAGCAATGGAGGAATGCAGCTTACTGGCTTGTTCACGGTTTATTCAGCCTGATTCTTATAGAATTCAGGACCATCACCCAGAAATGGCACCACCCAAAATGGGCTGATCCTCCATCATCAATTACTAATTAAGAAATGACTTACAGCTGGATCTTATAGAGGCATTTTCTCAATTGTGTTTTCCTCCTTTCAGATAGCTTTATCTTGGGACAAGTTTACATATAACTAGTCAGCATAGCCTTTATCATGGCATTCAATTCTTTCTCTTAGCAAAAGGTAATTTCAATGTCTTTATCCTAACCATCCATGTTCGCTCTTTAAAGAAGGATGACAGGTACTCTGTCATCAAACTCACAGCATTGGGAAGATATTCAGAATATCCAAGCCATGTCTTTGACCATTGGTTATATCTCTGCGGATTCAATGAATGATTCTATTAAATGATGATAGCCCAAGCCTCCAGATTCTTCAGGAGCAGATGACTTAAATAAGAAGTTTCTTCCTGCCCTGTGTTGATCTGTGGTGCTTTGAAAATATAATTTAGTCTCTACCCAGACAGAGAGATCCAGAGCCATGCCTGTACCTCAAAGCCCTCAAGAAGTACCCAGGCTTTAGCAATGAAGCTTGTGAATGTTTTCTAAGAAATTCCAAAAGCCAAGGGGTCATTTAATTTGGTTATTTTGCTTGGCAAATTATGCTTTTAAATGACCAATCTTATATTAAACTAGTATATGATAGGAGCCAAAGCCTGTATTGGATTTAGTATAGTCATATTAGCTTAGCCATTTTTTAGTTAGTCATTTTTAGTTTATAGGTCTCCATTTCCCCCCTGTAAAAGCCAAGCCATTTTTAGTTTATAAGTTAGCTATGTTTATGGGCCTCTGTTTCTTTTTATGACAGTTGGCCATTTACCAGAAACTATGTGACATACCCTTGGCTGCAATGAATTGCTTTCTCTCCTTGTCAGTACATCTATGCAAACAACCTGAAGAGATTCCACAATCCTTTCCTATGTGACTCTCTGCCCTGCTGACCTCCTTCTTCACTATATAAACCCCCTGAGAAAAATAAAAAATCACCCAGCTTTATCAGAATACTGTGTTGCTGTGTCGTTCTTTGTGTCTCTTGCCCCTCTCATTTCTCCCCTTTAGGTCACGGGTCCCCACTTTCTTATCCTGCTGGTCGGCACAAGTATAGGGTTAAGAAATATGCTTACTGTTGTCAATGTGTGGTCATCTGGAGATTTACCCATTGTAGAGTTGGCTCTAGCTTTCTGTCTCAATTCAGCTCAAGTTAATCTGAGTTATTTATTATAGTGTTGACATGACTAACTGCTTTCATCCTTCATCTATCTGTTGGCTCAGTGTATGGGATGAAATGTTGTGTTTTTAATGTTCCCCACAAAGTTGTGCAGTCACTGTCTCCTGATGTATGCTCTGTATCTTTGCCAACTGTTAAGTTTTATCACAGCCCCTTTTGATGTATCCTCTTCTGTAGCACCTAACTGCTACTTCCTCTTTGCCCTTTTGGTAGCCTTGAAGCAGTTACAGAAGAGATTGGTGCCCCTAAGTCCCTAAAAGCAGTTCGAATGACCTCTGAAATAGGGACCATCCAACTGATCCCTTTTATTGCAAGTCTGAACATCATTTTTGAAACTCAGGACTCAAACAGTGGACTGAAGTCTTTTTTGCATCATTAATCTCTTCATCTTACCAGCTCAGATCAATTTAACATCTTTCAGGACTAGCTGCACTCCTTGACTGCTGCTGTATCTGTTCTGCCCAGGGGTCAAGCTTCAGGCAGAACAGTACTCACAGTTAAAGAAGACTAGATCTGAGTACTGCTAGGAATGTGTGCTCTCCTCTGTGGATATGCTGCTTCTGGACCAACACATACTAACTGATTTTTAATGAGGACTAGAGATGAGGACCAAAAAATATTCAACCACAAGTCTTCTGGGCATGGGCTTCTGATTCCCTCCCTCTTTGGTTCCTCTCTTGGATGACTCCTTTCCTCCTTATACTTTGTTAGCTCCATGCATGAGATCAGACACACACACTACCAGGGCCACAGGACAGTTATTCAGTAGAGTTGCCAGGTAAGTACGGGGGCAGAAAAGCAGAAGAGAAAGAAGAGAGATTTCTAAGTAGTGGGCCCTTTTGAAGAATGGGTGAGCATGGATTATGCAGCCATGCCTAGGGGTGTGTCCTCTGTAAGCTGCTGGCTCTGCCAGTGCCATGTTGGCCTTACCACATGGCTGCTACATACCAGGAATTCTTATCTCACCCAGGGCTATGTTGGGTCTACCACTGTGGAGTGCCAGGAATCTTTATATACTTCTAATTAGGTTTTTACTTTCTTCTAAATAATTAACTTAAATGTACTTCACCCTATAACTGAACAAGATGTTCTATGCAAACTCTCCCCATAAATTTCACCCTACAACAGCTCCATTTCTTCCTGGTAGATCCCTTTAAGTGCTGTGGAGAAACTCTGGGTAAATGGGACCTGCATCCCTTTCATTCCAGGTTTTTGGTCCTTTGCATTAACCCTCTATTTGTTCCTATCCCCTTCCTTTATGCTCTGTAGCTCCCTGCTACTCCTGCTATCTCATTTTGGTACAAACAGTCCTGGCAGTAGTGCCAGTCACTGTCGTATTTAGCTCTATACTCACTTTCTCTTACTGGCTCACTCTGTCTCTCCTTCCTTCCCCCTTTCCCTCCCCAGATGTTTCCAGAAAATTTTTTAGTTCTACTGTATAACCAAATCATCTGCTTACAGCCTCTAATAATAATTGTCCAAGTCTGTTCAGGAATACAGGAGTGCGATGGCCCTATCCATCACAGTGAGTCAAGTGAAGACCCTCCCTTCCTTCAAGACTGGAAGATCCCCTCTTCAATGGGCCCCAAACTACTGCCTCTGACACAGACCTCTTCAGCAGAAAACAACTTTAATACCCCTGCCCCACATTTTTATACCTTCTCAGAGTTAGAAATGATAGTTTTCTGCTAAAAGACTACACTTTCCAGCTTCCCTTGCAGAATATGGGAGTCATTTCTGCCCTTATAAGAGGCAGCATCCCATCTGCTTTTGTAGACAGATATCTTGGTCACCCTCACAGGTGGTGTGACAAAGTGTCTGTTCACTGTGAATAAATATGGTCCTCCTCAGGTCAGATCAAACTTTGCTTTTTTTCTGCTTTCCATCTCTGTATAGCTGTTCTTATATAATCTAACGTGTTTGAGTTAGACTTTTCTACATTCACATTTTCATAGTATCTCCATTCCTTTATCTTTCTACACTACAGCAGTATCCTGATTATCACTTTTTTTTTTTCAGGGAATATAATGTTGGCTTCAATAAAACCATGATCACAACCAACTATAGAAGTCAGTGTGTTAACAACTCAAGTCATCAATGGCAAAGGGAGAGCAAAGAGATGGGAAATGGAGCAGATGGGAAATCTGGTGATTCAGTTGAGAACATGTGGTCATAGCATAGTACCCAGAATGACAAATTAAGTGGGATTTTTAAAAAAGTTCTCCATTGACAGTTATCACAGAGAAAGTGAGCAAGGAGGAGCTAGACAGAATGAGACAAAGGGGGGAAATAAATCCACATTGATCTACTGTGCTGACATGAACTGTAAAATTCCTCCTTATTTTCATTTCCGGGCCAGGCTGATCTTGTATCCTTTGCTTAAGGATTTTGTGTTTGAAACTATGACTTTTCACAGCCTTCCTTCTTCCTCTGATCTGAGGACTCTTCCCCAGAGGCGCATCCTGTTCTCTCTCAGGCTGACTGAGCTTTCGTTTCTTGAGTGTCAGATGTTTCTTGGTTTCACTGGGGTCATGGTATGCAACCTGGTAAGCATCCCGGATCTGGGTGCACTCACACAGCCCTGGTCACCTGTTCAGCACTCTGCAGGATAGGCACGCACTATTATGGTTCACCTTAGAATTGTGCTGACTTTTTTTTTTCTTATTAAGTGCTTTTTGAAGTGACCTCTCTATTATCTTTCCCAGTTTTTAAGCCACATTGATATCCAAGAAAAAAGGAAAAAAAAATCCAGGATGGATTCATAGAATTTTTTTAACATTTAGTTACTGCTTTCTAACTTTACTGTCAACGGCTGTTGATTGCATTAATTCTAAAGCTTTCAGTTTTTTGTTTTTTTTTTTTTTAAGAAAATTATATAATTGTGTTGGAACAAGTACAGTTTTTCTTTTTCAGTTTGACATTTTAGAAGAGTCTCCAACTCAGAGTAGCCACCAACAGAGAAAATTGAATAACCTTAATAATCTAAAAGAACAATGTTGTTCAAGTTAAGTGTGAGTCTCTGAACACTTTTGGAAATAATGTCCTTTTGGGTAAAAAAAGGGGGGTTGCAATTGAACAATAAATGGAGCATCAGGGGTCAGCACTGAAGCTTTTATGTTATTCATTGCAGGTTTTGAGCAGATTCAACTGCATGCCTGAATTAAAAACAATTTCCAAAGAAACTTATCAATTCAAACTAGAGACTTTCACAAGCCCCTGCAAAGAAAGTTGTTTCAGATGCCAGATGTGTGAGTCTGGTTCTATCTTTAATAGGATTATTTTATCATTGTATTATAAGTACTCTTTCAGAATCACTTTCTCCTGGAATAGAGAAGGTGGGATGGGATAGTAAGGCTGGGGAAACCTTTATTGGTGAATCCCCAGGGCTGCTGCCTTACAGAGCTGTGGGGAATAAGGTGAGGAACCTGGCATGTTACATTTCTGTTAAGCAATTCACAGATCTGTTCATTGATCATGGCTTCTTGCCTTCATTTGTGTGTGTGAGTTTGCTTGTGCATAGTTTTGTGCAGCTCCATTTTATGCATGGGTTGTGTTCTTAATATCATAATCAGCCTATAGGGCTATTCTGCCCTCCCCCTCCCCCAAGGACTCTGAGCTATCTTTGCCTTTTCTCTACCTGTTTTCCTCTGTAATCTTTAAATCTCTCAAAAAGTCATAGCAATAATTCTTGGGTTTTATGAATGAGATTTGAAGTATATAGAATATCCTCCATGTTGTAATAAAAATTTCAGGTTTCTAATGTATGCAAGACTTCTGTATCTGGACCAATATTCCTACATTGACACATCAACAATTTCTGGTATAAAGTAAGACTTTCTCTTGAAATATTAAACAAAGAATAAAACATACAGAAGTTATAAATCAGAATGTACACACAGTGATCATATACACAGAAGCTCCTAGAATATGTAAAATAATACAACCTACATAAAAAAAACACATCTATTTTTTCTTTCAATGACAAACAAATTAATGAAAGTGAATTATTTTTGCTAAAAAGACTCTGTTTTTGAGTAGGAGCTGCTGTCATCTCCATTCTTGCTGATGAGATGTCTACTCATGATCTTGATATATATTAATTAATATGTATTCAGACACTAACATTTCCTCTCAAGCCTTTAAATATGACTGACTTACCTTCAGGCTAGTTTCCATGTTAACTAATTTTCATCATAATTTTTCAACATCCAATAACCTGTGAGTATGCTTTATAGTAAATTCATGGGAATTTTAATTTGCATTTACATTAGGGGAACACAGTGAAAGGGAGGCTTATGAAGGGCTCTGAGCTCAGGACTAGGGAATAGGGACTGACAGGGAGGCTCTTGAAGAAGCCACATAGCAGATGCCTCCAGGCAAGAATGGGTTGCTAGAAAGCATTGCAGAGATGCAGGGTAGACGACTGACAAATTAGTCTCTTTGCTGAAAAAATTATAAGAGAAAGAGAGAGAGAACTTTTCAGAACTCTAGAATCTAGTGTATAGCAATGAGGAAGGTGCTTAATCAAGAAAGAGGTGGCTTCATCTAAGATAAAAGAATGCATCACCAAATCCCAAGCCTTTAGAAATTGAAAGGGCTGACTGGAATCACCTGCCTGCACAGAGTATTTTCTCTGACTATAGTAGAACTGAAGTTAGGGATCAATAACTGGAAGCAAGCTGAGAAAGTGACAACTATGGAAAACAATGCGTTCAAATGCAACAGTGGGGAACAAGAAAATGGTTATGAAAATTAGAAATTACTTAGATGAACAGAAATAAAAATGCAATGTGCACAAACATATAGCCATAAATATCTACATGTCAAAAGAAGAAAGATTTTAAATCAATAGTCCAACTTTATATGTTAAAGTAACAGGAAAGAGAAAAAGAGTTAAGCACAAGACCCTCAGAAGGAGTGGGATAATAAGGAATATGAATAATGTAGGAAAAGAAGCAGTCAGAAAGGAGAGGCCTTCAGTGCAACTGAGGAGCGAACAAACATGAGAAGAAGTGAGTGCAAGAATATTACTATCAAACTGTTAAGAATGGAAAACAGAAATTCAGGTCTGGGCTTAACAGTAGAACATCTGGTTAGTACCTACCTAATATGACCTTGGTATAGGCATGGTTCCTAATACAGGCTCTGGGTTCTATGTTTACTGGTTAATAACTATACACAGTTTCATGCTGTGGTAGGGGAAACAAAATACCTTAAAATGTACATCTACTCAGAACTTCCAAATCTGACCTTTTTGAAAATAGAACATGAGTAAATACAAGGATGAGGGTGGATATGAAATTACACTTGTTTAGTGTCCCCAAATTCAATGAGATAATCCTCCTGAGAGACAGAAAGGGGTAAAGATAAAGAGCGTGATGGGAAAATTGGGGCAGGAGTTGCTGTACTGGAGGTGAGAGTCAGAACTCCTAGAAATCTCTCAACCCCAAACTATTATAGATGCCTATCATCAAAAGGACAGGATAGAGCTTTTTTTTTTTTTGGTGTGGATGTGAGAACTTGGAAACTAAAACATTATTGAAGAAATGTAAGATGTACAGGGACTTTGGAACCAAGGAACAAACACAAGATTCTGCAATTCTACTCCTAATTTCACTGCTGAGAATGGCCACACACCACCCCAGAAATATAGCAAGAGCATTTTTAATCGCCCCAAACTAAAAGAAAGCAAAAATCTGTATCAACTGATTGATTAATGAATAAAAAATCACATGGAAATGCAATTTAGCTTCTAAAAAAGCTACATTCTAAAATATGTAACATTCTGGATAAATTTTAAAAACATTATGTTGATTGAGGACAATTATAGCAGATCATATATTACATGATTCTGTTCACATAAAATTTCTGCCAGACCTTGTAGTACAATGCTGGTGTTACCAGGATCTACAGAGACCCGGAACACCGACCACTTCTGCCTGTTTGGTTCGATCCTGGCCACACCCCATCTGGGGCTGGATCTTCTGAGGTCACTAGAGCTTCCTTGGGTAACACCAACATTCCACTACAAGACCTGATGTCGCAGTCCTGTTTTTCAAGCTATTTGAGAAAGAATAGCAAGAAGAAAAATACATGTTCAAGACCTGCCTGAGTATCAGAACAAGTTCATTGTCAACTTAGTAAGACTTTGTCTCCAAACAGTAACAGTAGAAAAAGGGGTAAGGTTATGGCTTAGTGGTAGGAAACTTGCATTTAATGAGCAAGAGGCAGGACTCAATTTGAGGAAGCAAAGGAGAGAAAGGAAAACAGACAAACAAATCCTAGAGTGGGCTAATCTATGCAGAAAGAAAGTGGTAGTGTTTTCAGAGCTGGTGCAAGGGAGGCACAGCAGGGTTTGGGGTAAGTGATTGCTTATATTATAAAGACAATATAAGTTGTCTCTCACACAATAAAAAATGATAAAAAAACATTCAGTTCATAGAAACAGTAATGTCAGCATGTCGAATATATTAAAAACTATTGACATCTTCCCTTGAAGTGGATGAACTTTATGACATGCAAACTGTGTCAATAAGTCTGTCTAAAAAGAGAATAAATATATACTTATAGCAAATGAATTCCTGCAATCATATTTATAAGTAATAAAGAAATTTAGCAGTGGGCATTTCATTCCATGGTATGTGCTAAGCACAAGGAAATCCAGTCCAACACATAGTACACAAAAAATTTTTAAAAAATTAGAGCTAGTGTCACTTTTTTATCATTAGCCATAGACCATGTTTAAACATATGACTACAAACATTTAAAAAAATATCATTAATTTTAAATTATATAACATAATCAACCTTATATGTATGAACTGAGTGATGCATATGCAACAGGTGAACATATGAAATTTTTATGCATAATTTATTTTTGATATATCTCTTTGTTTATTTTCCAGCCTACACCTCCTTCCCTGCTGTATTTTATTTTTGTCTCAAAAAGTCACCTATCATTTAAAACTTCAAATGTTGTTCTGCATGTGTGTAAGGGTACATACATGCTTGTGTGGACTGTGCATATGGAAGCCAGAGATTGATGTCTGGTGTCACTTCATTCTACCTTTGTAGGGAGCTGCGTTGTACCACGTCCTAAAGGTGGCGCTGGTTTCTGCCTTCCACCTTTCTCGATGGTGAGTGCTCTCGGGAGTAAACAACTGCTTATTGGCTGTAGGCGAGGATGGTGGCTTGCTTCCGGTGCCTGGGGACCTATGGGCAATGTCTATGTGGCTTACCGGGATTGGAAGCCCAGAGGGTATTTAGCCACGAGCGGACATCCCCCCGGGGTCATTCGTTCTTCGTGAGAGAGTGTGTGAGAGAATGAGTTGTTCGTCATATGTCTGAGAGTGAGAGTGAGTGAGTGAGAGACAAGAAGATAATTAAAGGCCCGAATAAACTGCAAAGAGAAGGATCTGGTGTTGCGTGCTCCTTGCTAGCGAGGCCGTGCTCGACATACCTTAACTTCATCTACAGTTGAGACACTATATGTCACTGAACCTGAAGCTCAGCTACACTGACTGGCCAGTGAGCTCCAGGATTCAGCTTGTCTTTCCCTCCCTCATGCTTAGACTATAGATGCATCTGTAAAGCTGAGCCGGGGTTTTCACATGCCTGCTGGGGATCTGAACTCAGGCCCTCACACTTACTTGGCAAGCATATCACTGACTGAGCCATCTCCCTAGTGAGATGGTTGTTTGGTGGAGATAAATTTGTGTGTACCCATGAAGGCATAGAAACCTTTAATTCAGTTTAAATACTGATTAAAATATGAATGCTGCAAAACTATCTCTTCTTCATCTTGTACAATTAAGAGAGAACAAGGATAAGACAGGAAAGGATTATGAATTGCAAATTGGAGCCTGAAGGAAGCATGTACCCTATGAGGATGATGAATGTTTATGGTACCATTGTGATAAAAATTCAGTCTAATTCAAAAAGAAATTTAATTTACTTATTAACTAGAAACCTCCCCTAAAAAGCATGAGATGTATGAAGCATTTGCAAGCCATGAAGTAATGACTGAACTTTCTGGATTTGAAAGAAAAGCAATGGACATAATTTGCATATCTAATAGCCATAACTGCAGAATTTCTTAGGCCAAACATCAATAGCATAATACTGTGGAACAATTTAGAGAAAAATCATAACACAGGCAATCAGTTTTTCAAAGCTCTATATGAGTCATTGCTCTTTCTGTGCTCATGTTATGACGATCATGTCACAAAGTCCCTGCCAGTACAATCCAGTTTCTGCATCTAATTTCCTTTCTTAAAGTTTCTATAAAATTTCTTAGAATTTAGTGTGTTTGTTATTGTTCACATGATAGAATAAAATATTTCCAAATATTATTTAAATAAATAACCACATACACAAACACACACAGATATTTTTATCTGTTAAAAAATCTTTCTGTTAGTTAAGGACACATTATAGATAGTTCTCTAATGTATAATTCTTACCCAATAGAACACAACATTATTTTAATTTTACCTTACTGTATCATAATGAGGTCTTGGTGATATTACTTTTTATTTGGGCAGTCAGCTTGACATTCTGAACTTTACTCAGTTGTAAATTTTTAAAATGTGAGCATAGAATATAAAACAAGATGGCTAAGTGTCTCCAGGGAATTGCTGTCTTCCTCAGTTAGAAATTATAGTTTAAATATTACTTCATTTAGAAGAAACATTTTAGCAGTGACTTTCAATATGAGTAATTGAAGAGAAAACCCACTCTGGAAAGAGCTATGAATTTGCAGGCTCTGTATAGTAATACAAACATTCATATCTGCTTTGGAATGCACACAGCCTGAATTTAAAATAAGGAGGTGTAGCATTTTCAAGTATGCAAAACCAAATCAATCACCCAGGAGCACGTGCAACTTCAAATGCTTAGTGTAAGTAGCTGGCATATGGCAAGAGGTGAATAATATTAAAACAAGTCTGCTCCATGCAGAAATGTAGGCAAACACCATATTGCAGTGTTTGGGCAGTTTTTGATGTACAGTACTTAGACATGAAGTCTGTGTTAGTACTATTTGTTCATCTGTCTACCTTTTGTTGGTGTTTATCTTTTGCTATCATCTATCTGTCTGTCTGTCTATATATGTGTGTATGTGTGTATGTATGTATGTATGTATGTATGTATGTATGTATCTATCTATCTATCTATCTAATCTATCCTTCATCTATTTTCCATATCCTGCTGGTTATCCTTTCTCAATTGTGTGGATTCCTGCAGGTTATGTTGATACTATGTAGCCCATGAATCTTAAAATTGCTAGCACACATACTGAGTCATATCAGTGATTCTAATACGCTTTGAGCTTTTCATGAGCATCCCGTTGACACAAAGGAAATTTTCAACTTGAAAATTTTCCGAGAAAGCCTGTAGCTGTCGCAAACAGAACAAAATAATATGAGGCATCATGTTAAAGGAGTTAGAAAAAGTCAGTTTGACCCTGCCCTAGCCAGTTAGCTGACAATTAAGCCATGGAGGATTGTGAGAGGCAAAGACTCTGTTGCTTGAACTTTGTATGGTCATGAGGATATATGTGAAAAAAAATCTTATGGACTGAACCAATGATGGTCCCTCCTTTCAAAAACCCATGGGGGTTGCCAAAGAAACCTATCAATGGTTGTCTTTGTGAGGAAACTAAAAAGACAGACTCACACTAAAATAATAATTCTCCCATTTTCTTCCATTCACAATTAAAGTAGAGGCCACAACTGAATTAATTTTAAAGTTCATTTAAAAAATATTTACTGAGCATAGCCATGTGTTCTCACTGCAATGAGCTGTATTAGAAATGAGAGATCAACTTCAGAGTTAACAAGAGTGAAAGCCACACTCTAGGAAAGCAGAGTTGACAAATTCTGTGAGTAACTGGCTGCTGAGGATCAGGTCAGAAGAAAGTCCTTGGAGTGTAGCAACTCCAGAAAAACAGGTAGAAACTGGAATGAACTGGAAACTCAATAGCAAGAATGTGAGGAATGCAGCACCTTCAGACTGTGTTCCTGTAGTCTTTGTTATTTTAAATACACAACCTAAGGACAGCTGGATTGAAAGCTTGTCTCTCACTCCTCAGGATTTTCAGTATTCTCAAGATTTTTGGATGATGGAAGGGAGACTACACAAGAAACAGCAAAATCCCAGAAAAGGAGAATTTGTTGAGGGGCACTACAAAAGTAACACATTAGATTTTCTACTGTTGTATAAAACATTGTCTCCTTTCCCCCAAATAAATACAGAGTCATTTGAATAATCCTCCAGTTTTTCAGGGGCTTGGCTGTGACAGATGAAAATAATTTCATTTCAAAGTTATGATACACTTGAAACAGAAAAAAAGCCATGCTAATTTATACTTATTACCTTATGATAAAACATGAAGGGATCAGTTCTTGCTGATATCTCCAGCATCCCTACAATCATTTCCCTTCTTCTTTAGAGAAGCTCTGAGGATTCTGTGGCCCTGACACACTTGTCCTTTACTAAAAATGAAGAAATTATGAAGAAGTGAAGCACAAGTGTTGTGATAATGTGCTGCTAAATAAACTCCATGCAATTTGTTATGATATTGACTCATAAACATTTTACAAAACTTTGGTAGCAATATAAGTGTTAAAGATCTGATTCTATTATCCACTTCAACTGTAGCTCCTGACCCCTGTTAAGAGGATATCCCCCATGACACCTTTTTCCTATGAAAAATTCTATTAGAGTTGTTATTTCAATTCACAGTGCTAGCTTTAAGAACACCATCTACCATTAATTTCTGTATTTAAAAAAATTATATAAAACCGCTGATTAAGTCCCAGGTCAAAGCTTAAATGAAAACATTTAACATGATACTTTGCTTGTTATCCTAGGTCCTGCATGAAACTAAAATGGATGATTATTAATGGAAGAATTTGTTTTTTTAAATGGTAATACTAGATAGTTTACAAGCTATAAAAAGCTGTCAGCACAATTCAGTAGCTTACTGCATGTGACAGAGATGTGTTCATACCTACAAATTATCATTTCACTCATGTATTTACAGTCATTTGATAGGCAGACATGTTACACATCTTAAAATATGCCTTTTAGGACAATGGATTAAACTTCTGAAATGTGGATTCATGAAGAGATTCAATGAAAAAGATCTTTTTAGAAATATTTTTCAGATTCAGTTTAAAAATATGTAAATAGAGGTAAAACTTGATTTTTTTGGTATTTCTTGGTTGGTGTCTTTATTACTCTTGGTCACCTGGTGTGCATCTGTCTGAGGTAGAGTAGTACAAGTACTTACCATACTAGGGAAGAACAATTAAAACCATCTTTTCAGGTCTTCCCTCCATTAAGTATTAAGATTGTCTTCCTAAATTTTCCTTAGCACTAAGGTTTAAAACTTTTCTCTCTCTCAGATTCTACTAAGTATGTTAATATAATATGTTTGGATAACAGAAAACACATTTTCCCTTAAAGTAAGCATAGATATGTTGACTTATAATTTCAGTTTGTTTGTTTGTTTTACAGGCTTTGAGGCTATATTATAAATGATTCAAATCCTGTATGCTTCCTATGTTTCAAGGGAAAATGAATCAAGAAGACTATAATTTATAGAGCTTTGTTACTAAATTACCTCTTAAAGTATACAGTAGCAATTCCAACAGCAATGTTAGCTGAGCATGTACACTGTTGTTATTAACAGCTATGATATGGGTACTGGACCACAGCATCTACAGTCACATAGAGTGATGTTGGAGAAATAGTATTTTCCTCTCCATCACCTTTCACTAAACACACATAATGAGTCTCTGTTGAGCCTCCTAGGTTTCTAACTCCATGCTTTGGCCACTACACAGCTTCTAGAAATACAGATCTGGTTCCTGTACTGTGAGGCTTCTCCGGGAGCATGTGAGCAGAAACAGATTGAGGGGACTCCACTTCTATATCTTCAAATCTCTGTATTAATTCCTTCCTAAAATACATGTGAGAGAGGACTTACTGCCAATGTCATCTGTTTCCTTGTCAACTTATCAAAAGTCACAAAAAGACTTCTTACCCTGCTAAATACAACATGACACATAATGAAAAAATCTAAATATCTGAGGACTAGAAACAGGTGAAATGGTGAGAACAATTCAAATCTCATTATTTCCTTAAAAGAAGGATATGCAACAAAATTTTACTTTGAAATTTTAATTATAAAAGCACACATTTACATAGCTTGGATCAATTTAGTATCCATAGTTATTGTAGGAACTCAACTTAACCCAGAGGTATTTACATGTGTGACGGAGTAATAGACTGTTCTGGTTTGGCTGTCAGTGCTTATAATGTGACATGAAAGATGCCCTTTGCAACTATGTCAGCATATGAGAAACATTTTATGTAATCATGTCACAAGAATCATGAACACAAATAAAATTTTAAGATTATTTTAGGGAAGTTACAAACAAAAAGTGTGAAGACATTAGATCTTAGATCTATACTTCTAACTGTTCTAGGTTGTAACTTGAAGATACTTCTCATTATTTTCTGTAACATCAGAAAGGTTAGAATCACTGAAGGCTTCCAGGCGGTTGTATATGAATGCATCTGAGATGTGAAAATGTGTTTAGAAAATACAATTCTTGGTATAATGTGGAAGGTGATAAAGAATCAGGAAACCGGATGCTGTGACACTGCTTCAGAAGTAGAAAAACATATTATTTTGGCATGTATGTGAGATGAAAAATAAATAAGTGATCTGTTGAAGAAAATGGCTGATTTCCTCCTTCCCTCCTTCCCTCCCTCCCTTTCTTCCTCCCTTATTCTTTATACCATGAAGACCAGGTGGCCTTACCCTCCCTTCCTTCTCTGTTTCTTCCTCCATGCTAAGATTATAGAAGTCTTTAAAATATGAAATTATCAAAACATTTTCCTTACAAATATTATGCACATATATTCCTTTAAATATAAAATAGCACACACAAATGATTGGAATCATTAACACAAGCCAAGTCCACACGAGAAGGAAACTAGCATTTCCAAAGGCTTGCAGTCCAGCTCCTCAGGCACAGGCTATAAGCTTATTAAACAGATCACAAAGTTTTTAATATGGCAATGAAAATTGTTTTACTACGTATGAAAATAATCTTCTGCAAGAACCTGAAGTGGGAAAGAGATGTCTAGAGCATCTAGAGGAAGAGGAAGAGGAGCAGAAGAAAGGCCAGCTGAGTTACTCATGGCAATGGGTGTGTGCTCTTCTCTCCATTCTGAATCTTCTCTGTGGTCAGCATCAGCAATAGTGCATTATCTCTGGGTGCCATGTTCAGATCCTGCTCAAACAAGAACTGTCAATGCTTATCATCTGCCTTCCATGATGTGTAAGCTCCATGAATGCAGGATTCCTCTGACAGGCTCACTGTTCTGATGAATGTCCAGTGGCTCCTATTACTGCCTGGCTCAAGGAAGAAGTAAATGGTCTCTAAATAACTGACTTTTAGCAAATGAATGAATGGCTGATTGAGATTTTGGTTTCAGAATCATGGAGAGCGAGGATGAAGTGAGCTTCAGGAGCATTCTGGTCACAAACTAAGACTGATCTGAAGTATGAAAGGAGGCCTTAGATCTAGGATTTAAGGAATCACCCTGAAATTTTTCAGTTAATATTTGAAAAAAAAAATACCTTACTGTTGAAAAGTTAAGTGAAACACAGAGACTAAGTAACACCCAAAATTCAGTGAAACTTTTACTTATTTAGACTTAATGAAAATTACTTCTGTGAACATGAGCAGCAGACATAAACAAAAAGAATAATTTATTCTTGGTAAAGAAGTTATATCTTTCAAAATACATAAGATGTCATTTAAAACTCAGAACTATTTCTTCTTTCTCCATTTAATACCTGAGCGTGGAAGTGAGAAGGGCCAGATACCTCGTCGAAAGTTAGGCAGGTAGTGGATTTCAAGGACTACAGTAAGATAGCATGCCTTACTGCATTTCAGTGTTAGCACCAAAAGAATGTTTTTAAAAAACACCCATAGAAATGTGAGTATTTTTGCTTTTGAAAAGTATGAGGATGATATGGATCAGCCTAATAGGGATTCTTGTTTAACATGCTAGCTTTGTCTGTGCAAAAATGTTAAAACAGAGAAATGCGATGCTATCTGTCATGTTCACTTACTGTAGCCATTAACTGGATCCTATAAACAAGTGGGTGGTTAGCATCTCTCTACCCTCAGGAAAGAGGGAGTCTCAGTATCATTTGCATTTCTAAATTGAAGTACTTGCACAAGTCTGGTTTTTAAAGCAGGGAGTAGTGAAGATTATTGAAAAAATATAACTGTTCTAATTTAGACACTTAGAAATAAATCTTGCCCCTGGAAATGATTTGTTGTTGGAGGGTGTGCAGTTTTCTGAGAAAATGACATCAGAAGAGGCAGATAAACCAGGTAGATAGGATGGGGAATAAAATAATAAACCAGCTTAGTCTTTAAAGTTTCATATCTGTGGCTGAGGATTCTGAACACCACTTGAGAATCCAGATAGATCAAAGAAAGTACAGAGGTATGGGACTTTGAGATGAGAAAATCAAGTGT
>PVIH01016064.1:0-47067 GCA_004025045.1 Sigmodon hispidus
CCAGTGTTTTAAAGTCTTCTATAAATGATCTCTCCAATAATTTCATAGAATGGAACATTCTCCCAGATTCCACATCTACCCTTTCCACTATTTTCTGTTCAAATTTCCTAGAGTTTCCATCCATTATCCTAAAATTTTCATCCATTTTTTTAAATTTCCCATCTAATTTCCTAAAATTTTCATCAACATGAGCCCTGTATTCCTCTCTAACAAAATTTTCATCCATTTTTTTAAATTTCTCATCCAATTTTCTAAAATTCTCATCAATGTGAGCTCTAAATTCCTCTGTGATCAAAGTAGACCTCTCTTCCATGGAAACAATGAGTTTCTGGAATGTCTTAATACATTCATCCATGCCAGACATCTTAGCTTCATACTCTCTATGCTGAGATCCCTTAAAATAAGTAGGTAAGAAATATATTATCACACAGAAAAGCAAAAGGACTCTTGGGCGGAGATAACCTCCAAATGCGCAATCCTGGAAATAATCCTCTATCACCATTGTGACAAAGTGAGAAAAATTCTGAACATTTATCTGGTAAGACATTGTAGAAAGAAAAAAATATGTAGAAAAGAAAAGGAAGAAAAAAATATACTCAGATGTAATGAGAACTTACGGCCAGCAGATGTCACTGTCGTGATCAGCAGCAGCAACAATGGTGTGGGAAACGAGGTGGCAATTTGGCTGGGAGGGTCTTTCTCAGATCTTTCAACAAATCCTACTAGGCGTGCTCCACTAGAACGGGTCAATCTGTCTCTCAGGAGGTCTGCCATGGGTAGATTCGTTCCTGGTTGCATACAGGAGGCTTGTGCGCAGCTGGTAACCAAGTTGAGACCGGCTCCGTGGGTGAATGAGGAACTCGGCGGGTTTGTAGAATTAGCCCTGAGTTCAGGCGCCAATTATCGCGGTAAAAACCCGCCCTGAGATATGTTTTAAACAGGGTTTATTTGGTGAAAATAGCTTACAAAACAGAGCCGGTTTTAGGAGAAGATGACAGGATGAGGTTGCAGTGTGCCAGAGCCTTTCTAAGGAAGATTCTTCATCCCCACACTGTACATCCGAACTCCCGGGCAGCTGGAGCAAACTGCGCACTCGGTCGGGGAACTCTCGCGAGAGAATGACGACTTCCTGTCCTGGTCCCCTCCCTCGAAGGTCTACTTCCGGAATCCTTTTCAGTTAACC
This sequence comes from Sigmodon hispidus, assembly GCA_004025045.1. NCBI lineage: Eukaryota > Metazoa > Chordata > Mammalia > Rodentia > Cricetidae > Sigmodon > Sigmodon hispidus. The sequence continues at coordinate 1,184 of PVIH01016064.1, forward strand.
ACGCCCCGCTCGTCTCCAGTCCTATGACGTGATCGTTCACATATATAGTTCCTGATTTCCCACTACAGGCAGGAGGTCCCAAGGTCCAAAGGTGGCTTTGTTCAGCATCTACTCCAGGCACATCTGCTTTCCTCATCTCAAAATCAAGACTGGGTCAGGTGTTCCTCTGTAGGGAATGGGCTTGAGTGAGTTCCACTTCCTTTATTTGACATTCTTTAGTGAACTTTTCAGTGCTCTGGCATCGCCAAAATCTTGAGGTCTCCATACTTTCATGCAATGGCTTCACCAGTCACTCTGCCCTCTCAGGAACGTTCAGTATTTGACCTGATCAAATACTGTCTGATCTTGATAACTCTCTGAAATCAAGGTGGAAGACTCTATGGATTCTTTACTCTTACATACCTTTAAAAGCCCGGGTCAAAAGAAGATATAATTAACTTCTATTACCAGATTAGTATGCACCCTCCCCAACTTTGGATAACATTTTCAGATTTTTTTGTTGCTGCTTTTTAGGTGCACAAAACCACTTAGGTTCTTATTTATGAGTTGAATTATTGGCTGTGTGAAGTCTTGTTAGCAGGTCACTTTTCTTACTGTTACAGTAAAAAACAGTTTTCACTCTAATGCCACTAATCTCCTTAACAAATACAGTCTCTGTTTAGGCACATGCCTTGATTTTACCAACTGAGTTAAGTGGTGCTCTTTTTCTCTCTTAAGTTTGAATATTTTGTATTTCTTTCTGACCCATTTTCCTTTTTCTATTGTAGCCCTGTATGTGCATTATTAATAACTACCACTCCAAATAATAAATATTATGCAGTTTTGAAACTTTCTCTACAAATGATTACCTTCCATCAAGTTCTTAGGTCAAGGGCAGAATACACCCAGACTCTTGGCCAAAATATTACAGGAATGTCATCAGCAAAGTTGCTATTTAAGATCTTATTTACTTTGAAAATTCTTGTACTAGACCGTTATAGTATGAATTTTTTGTTGTAGTCTATACTGTGCATTACTTGAAAAATGTAAAGATTGTCATACTTCCAACTTCTCAGAACACACTCATATATTCTTGGCTAAGACTGATTTTCAGTAACTTTTTCATTTCCAAACTGGTCAATCTAAGTCTAAATTGCATTACAAATTTATACAGATAAAAATGATAAAATATTTGTAATAGTAATTCAAATTTGAACTGTATAGGCATTTTGCTGTATTTTTATTTTATTATATACTTATATGTTATTTCTGTTATGTGACAGGCAAATTAGTAGATGTTGGATAGTAAATATTTTAGACCTCATATCATATAAAAATATCTTTGCACAATTTTATACTCTCTATAGCATGCTTTAATTTATTAGTATTAAATATGAAATTCAAATGATTATTTTTTACCTGTAAATTTTGGTAGAAAATACAAATAACTTTCCTCTTTGAACTTCTGTTTTTCTTATGTTTTCTTTCTCTTTGAATTTGTGCTTTTAGTGTTTCAAGGAGCCTCCTAAACTTTACCTTCTACTTTAAAGTTAGAAAAAAAAGAACTAGCACAAAATACCAGGGCAATTAAACATTCTCATTGTTTTTCAAGAATATGACTGAACACTAGATTTGAAGATTTTTAAGGGCACATAAGAGAAAACAATGGCCCATTAGATAAATGTCATTATGACTAACATTTCTGTATCTATATATGCATGAACAAATTTAGAAGTATACATATAGAAGAGGGACATGCTACTCTAGTTTGAACATAATTTATATTATATTCTAAATGTGGTAATAATACTCCTATATTATACAGGTTATATATTATTTGTTTATTCTATTTTTCTTTTCATGAGATTTATAGAAAAACTGCTTAATCAAGCAAAGGGATAAACAAAAAAGATATACAATTTGCTTTGGTCAAAAAATATAACTTTATTACATATAGAAGAAAGATTATTTCTATTTAATTATGTTTCTATTTGCCAATACAAAAATTGCATAGAATCACATGTAAGAATAAATATATTTTATTTTTTTAATCCAAGACACCTTCAACTTGTTTCTATCAAACTTCAAAATATCAATTATATATTTCTAACAAAACAGTAAAGTTAGTTACATGTTTTTCTTGTGTAGCTTAGCATTTGGGATTTAGAACTTACACAACTACCAAACATTTTTTTCCTACTAACACAAAGCAGAAACAGAAAATCTTTCTCTGAAAACTTGTATGTTTACTATCTAAATAACATAATTAACAGTTCTAGAAATATTTGGTTTGAATATTAAACTGGAGAAACTGCAAACAACTTCAAGTATACCAAAAAGAATGAGCAAGGGGGCTCAGAGTTATTGAGTAAAATGAAAAATGACATATTATCTTTTATCATGTATATACTACTGCACATATTGTGAAGTACTACACTGTCGTGTTCTTTATAGTAAATGCATTGGTCAGAAAGTATATCAACATTTTTAAAAAGTGTGAGTCATGCAAGTCATCATCTTTTAACATGATGGCAAATAATTAGCTTGCTAATCATTTCTTACTGTAAAATATAAGATATAAATATCAAAGTCTTTAAATTCCCTGTTGTTTTTCCAGGACTGCTGAAAGCCTCAGAACAGGAAAAGAATTTGAGTATGATATTGTGTAACTATTTAATTCTAACATCTAAAATGTGTTGAGTTCAGGATTTCCTCATATTTTAAAACTGGAAAAAATTCACCACTTCTGCTATCTTTCCCAGATCTCCAAACCCAACTTGGAAAAACTATGAATAGAAAGAGGTGGTGTATCTTTATCATATTCAATTTATTTCAAGAAAGCAGCCGTACCATTCCATTCAGACTTTGTAATCATTAAAGGTCTCTAATTTATCATCTTACCAAAGACATGAATCTCTTTATGTGGAAATGCTCCTTGATCATTTTGTCCTTCATTAGGTATCAGTTCAATTCCTTTCTGGAAATATTAAAATTTCTTCCCCTTCATTCCTTTAATTATACCTTTTTTTCTGAATGACAATGACAGAAGGATACATGACTAAAAGAAAGTCACATTTCATTGAAAATTAAATCTCTGTGTAATGTTGTAAGCTAAGTCATTCATTAAATTTTTGGAATGCCTCCAATTTGGTTTATTATGGAATGTTTTTCTAAATCCACTTTTATATGGTGTATGTTTACTTTAAAATTCATTTTTTATCATTTATTCAACAACTATGATTCCCTCCAGACGTTATTTGTTGTCTAAATTGTTACTGGACCCAGCATCACTGTAACTTTTCCAGAAAGTTGTTTAGAATGAAAGATCTCAGATCTCAGATCACACAATCAAATACAATCCACATTGTTCAAAAGAATCAAACCCTATATAATTCAGTTGTACATTAGAGTTTCACTGTACTATCCAAAAATATTTTCTTAACAGGATGAGGAATTCTATCTAGATATCCTAAATTGCATATAACATATGCATTGTTGTTTATTTTGCCTATAACCAGAGGCCTTACATATAGATAAGAAAATAAATTACTCACCCTATCAAAAACATATCAGTCAAGGGAATAAGATACTTGTATTAAATAATACTAGCTAAATTTTAACTTCAAATGTTTCTTCTGTCTCACATAATATTGAGAAAGTTAGCCTTTTTGTTCTACAATTAAATTCTCTCATTTAACATTGTATTCTTAAGTCTTTTTCAATAATGCTGAAAAAGGCCCCCAAATCTCAATGTCTTACAACAGTAAATGTTCTGTTTTGTTTTGTTTTTCCCTGTCAAGTTTACAGGTAAAGTATAGTATCTTGGGTCTAGGCCACCTCTACATGCCTTGCATTCTGAAAAAATAGTTATTTGGATAATAAATCGCAGATATACAAGAGGCAGGACATGCCATACCAGGAAAGATTGAACTACCCATCACTATGTACAAACTACTAGTAGATTTTCCAATCTTGTCATGTGAAAAACACTTCAAGTCAGTAGGGAAAAGAAAAATGCAGAGATCCTATGAATAGAATAGTCAGGACAAGTGGATTGTGTGCAGAATTAAAATAGGGTGTTGTAGAAAGTTTTTCCAGGCCCTTTTGGCCTGGGAGGTTTGTGACCTGGCAGCGGCTGTTGGAATTTGGTTTGTGGCGGCTTTTGTCTCCCAAAGAAATTAATCACATGCTTATATCTTTTAAAGTGTCTGGCCCATATCTTAAGTACATTATTAGCTAGTTCTTTTATCTTAATTTAACCCATTTCCATTCATCTTTTCACCACGTGGCCCACAGCCCGTGGCTCAACTGGATTCTTACATGCTGCTTCTGTGGGGGATGGATGGAGACTGACTGACTCCATCCTTTCCTACCTGCCTGCCCTCTGATTCTCCACCCACTTCTACGATGCTGTACATAGGCCAAATCAGTTACTTTATTTACAGTATACAGAACATTCCACCACATTTTTTCTTTTTTGTTTAATTAAAAAGGAATGTTTTAATTTTTATATAGCAAAATTATAATAGAACAACTCTTAAGTATAAATTGTAGTCACAATATTTAGTTTATTTGTATTTTAAAATTAAAGAGAATATTTTATAATCTATTTTATCATTGTGAGTCTAAAGTTTTATATCTAATATAACTTTTAAACTAAAAAGAATTATATTTATAATTACTAAACCTTTAACTATATCAAAGACCATAGAAGGATATATTATTATGTAAATAAACAGGAAGTATAAGCAACTTTTAAAGTCTAGAAAATGACAGAGATGACTTATGTCTGTCTGGACAGTCACTCAAAGTTTCTTTGTAACGTTTGGGCATCTATCTTTAGCCTATATGGCACAAAGTCTTTGGCAGGAAATTTGACACAGTCTATCAGTCTTTTTTTTTTTTTTGTGTGTGTGTGTGTGTGTGTGTGTGTGTGTGTCTTGAAGAATGTCTGGCAATGTTTATTGTAAAGCAGGAACCTGAAGGATTATTTTGGCTTGTTTTGTCTATATTTAGAGGTCACTTTTTTTATGGAACTTTTATGTTTAGTTTATATAGCATATTATCAAGTAGTCAATATCAGAACAGTTTTTTGTCTAGGGGCTAACTGTTGCCACAAAGTAAATTTTATATGAAGTTTTTAATGTTTATTATTTTTTTGAAATATATTGGTGTTGTCAGGAACAGACCTGTCTTATTTTTTAGAAAAGTTTAAGTTTTTAAAATATACTAAATGTCATATTTTGTATGTCTTTGAAGTGTTTGAAGAATATTTATCTAATTGAAACATATTTTTGTATATCTATAAAAACTTAACTAACATGACTATAAGTTTGGTTATTATAGATGACTATTAATTTGTATTTTTTAATTATATATTATAATTTTAAAAGAGTTATATCAACATCATATCTTAATCAAGAGTACAAAAATATATATAGCATAACAAAATTGACTTTAAATTTATATCAATAAATTAAAATTTATTTTTTTTAATTATTTTTATATCATTTTTTTTTAAGATTAACTATGACCATTAACTATTTATAATGAAAATAAACATTAATAAGTAATATTTTTGGGAAATTGGGTGAATTTTTTTATTGTTTTTTGTTGTCAAAGGATGATGACAATCTCATGGGGTTTTGAAGCTGGATCATCTCAACTGGCCATCTTGGAAGCTGATCTTTTACCAGAGAATTTTAGGTGGCTTTGGCAAATGGAACCACATTTGCCTAGAACCAATTTATAGGTTTTGATCTTCTGTGGAGACAAAAGCAGAAACTCTTTTTATAAGTAACATATTTTTATAAACAGATTTTAAAGTCAAGACATCTTTAAAATATAAGTATTGGTTTAACTTAGCAGTCTTAGCAATCAATTGTCTCTTTGCAATTAGCTCATTAAAAGTTAAAAAATTAAAAGGATACAAAATAAACATAATCTAGACTCTTTGTTTGTCATCTTTATGTGGCCTTTTTAAAAAAAAAACTTTATTTTTATTTTTGTTGAAGGGTTTTTTATCTTTTTTTTTTTCTCTTTCTCACTGAGGCCTATACGTATTTTACATACACTGTACCACGTTTAGGTTTTGAGAGTCTAAATTTGTTTTATTGAAAATTTTTAATCATTTTTTAACTCAAAGAGCTTTTAAAAGGTCGGTATTATTTAATTGTTGACTCTGTCCTTTTTGGTTGTGTTTTAATATGGCACAGGAGCCCATGCTTGCCGGCAACCACAGCAGGCTCAGGAATTGCTGTTACCAGAAAAACCATTTTTATCTGTTTTTTCCTTTGTTTAGTATCAGCAGAAACTTTAAATCAATTACACTTATGCTAAGCCTTTTGCAAAATGTATCAGTTTAAGCTGTGTGCCGCAGACGCACCATTTTTAAACATTCCACCACAATAGGGGTAAAACAATTAGGAACAAAAACTAAACCTACACTGTTTTTCTTTGTCACTGGAAGAGAAATGGTTTCAATTTCATTTACTTCTTAGGGATGCAAATTTAAGTGCAGTATTAGAGATGATTTTCATTTGTAAGAATTCTTCCTATATGTAGCACAAATCCTAATTAATTTTATAATAAAAAGTCAGAGCCAGATATTGGGGTAAAATCGAAAGACCAATGAAACAGGAAAGCAAAAAACTGCCACTTCTCACCACACCAATTTCTTTCTTTTTTTATTAAAGATTTACTCATTTATTTAGATAACATTTCTAATTTCTCTAGCAAATTATTTGATATTTGCATAATTTTATCAAGCAACCAGCTTTTAAGTATACATCATTTTTTAACTATTTATTTATCATCATTCATTACTATATGAGACTCATTTGTATTGAAATTTCTTTTAAAAGATACAGCATTGAGAATATCTTAAACAGAGAAACTGATAAACACAGCTTCAAATTTAACAATAGTTGTAGTTAGTTTGTTCCTATGTAGGCATATTACATAATGAAAATAACTTTACTCTGTGTCTCTTTTCTCTAAAATACATGAAACATAAAATCTGTAGCATTTCAGCTACAGATGAAGAAAGCACACTAGGTCACAGCTAATGCCCATGGATGCACTATGGCCACCAGAAATTCCTGCTAAGCAAATCTTCTAGAGTCAGACCAGAGGGTTTTTGTGTGTGTGTGTGTGTGTGTGTGTGTGTGTGTGTGTGTGTGCGTGTGTGTGTGTTGATGTGTGTATGTGTGTGTGTTTTAAATCATTTTATTCACACATCCTCTTTCAATGAAATAAGAATGCTCTTGCTTAAAGTCCACTAATGAGTGAGTACATACACTGCATATCCTTCCTCAGAAAACCAGGAATAAATCTTCCCAAGAATCCAGCAATACCACTATAGGGCATATACCCTAAATACACACATTCACACTCCAAAAATATTAGCTCAACTATGTTCACAGCAGCATTATTTGTAATAGCAAGAACCTAGAAACAACCTAGATGCCCCTCAACTGAGGAATGCATTTATAAGCAGTGATACATCTATACAATGGAGTACTACTCAGCAGTAAGAAAAATTGATACACTAAAATTCATACCAATTTCTTAGCCAAAGTAAGAAGATTCTGTTTTCATATATTCTCAGACTGAATGTCTCTGAGTTCTCAGCTAAAAAAAAAAAAGGAAAGGTAAGTGTTGAAATCTTGTCTTATTTTTATATTACTTTTCTATCCAGGCATATCACTTCCTGTCTCAAATTTTCTAGTTCTGGGATTAAGGCATGTGTGCTTCCCAAGTGTTAAGAGCAAAGGTTTGAAATTTCATGTTATGGGATTGAAGGTGTGTGCTATCACTCCCTGGCTTTGTTTTTCTTTTAGACTAGATTAATCTCCTGTAGTTCAGGGTGGCTTTGAATTTACAGAGTTCCAGAGAGATCTCTGAGTTTGCCACAAGAGTGCTAGAATTAACGTTGTATGCCACCACTGCCTGGTCTCTATGACTAACTCTGCCCTCTGATCTTCCGACAATATTTACTTGTTAGATTATAAAAAATATATAACCATACATATACAATTTGCTGGCTTATGAAAAAATTTAAAATACAAAAATTGGGTTTTATGCTAAATTTTAAATATTTACTATGAGACACTGATAGCATTATTTATTTCATCAAAATTGTCATTATATTTATAAAATTATAAGACATAGAAAACTTACAAGAGCAGGTGCTGTCTGCAGAGTCCCAGCGCACTCTGCAGCAAGCACAGATAAAGTCTGCCTGTCACCATACCCACAACTGCTACTGAGGGAATTTTCATGGCTACCCACCTAGACCTCAAACTGAGCTAACAGATAACTACAGGGGTCCCAGAAGGATAGAATCAGACCCCGCCCAGAGGTGAGGAGGTGTCAACAGGCCCAAGCTCCTATATCCCAGCCAGGGAGGGAGAGTTGAGCTCCCATCGGTTCTGGTTGCTTTTCCAGGACTGGGTGCTGTCTGCAGAGTAAGTCCCAGTGCACCCTGTAGCAGGCACAGATAAAGTCTGCCTGTCACCATACCCACAGCTGCTGCTGAGGGAATTTGTACAGCAACCCACCTCAACCCCTAAATGAGCGAACAGATAACTTCTGGGATCTCTGAAGGACAGACTCAGACACTGCCCAGAGAGGTGACAAGAGGCAAACAAGCCCGAGTGCCAAAACTGACCAGGAGCCATCTAATCATGGACCACTGAAGCCATGGGCAAACATCAGTGTAAAAAATTACATAATAATACAAAGAACAACATGGTAACTCCAGAAGAGAGTAGCAATCTTACAAATACAAGACCTGAACTGAGCAATGAAGAAGAAACAGAAGGAAGCAACACCAACAATTCCTTTTTGATGATCATCAAAGCTCTCAAAGAAGATATGAAAAATAGCCTTAAAGAAGTAGAAGAAAATACAAACAAAAAATTGGAAGAGGTGAACAAATCTATGAAAGAAACATGCCAGGAACTAAAAGCTGAAATGGAAGCAATAAAAAAGGCACAAAATGAGGCAAAGATGGAAATAGAAAATCTGATGAAAAAAGCTGGAACCACAGATACAAGCATAACAAACAGAGTTCAAGAGATGGAAGATAGAATCTCTGAAGTGGAAGACTCAGTACCTCAAATAGAAATATCAGTCAAAGAAAATAGTAAAACTAAAAAGAAGCCATAACTCAAAATGTTCAGGAAATCTGGGACAACATGAAAAGACCTAATTTGAGAATAATAGGAATAGAAGAAGGAGAAGAATATCAGCTCAAAGGCACAGATAATGTTTTCAATAAAAATCATAGAAGAAAACTTCCCTAACCTGAAGAAGGAAATGCCTATAAAGATACAAGAAGCTTACTGAAAACCAAATAAATATGATTCCAAAAAAAAGTCAGCGCGCCACATTATAATCAAGCCATAAAACATACAGAACAAAGAAAAAATTTTAAGAGCTACAAAAGAAAAGGGCCAACTCACATTAAGGCAGACCCATCAGAATAACGCCTGACTATTCAATGGAAATGATGAAAGCTAGAAGGGCTTGGTCAGAAGTTATACAGACACTAAAAGAGCATGGCTGCCAAACTAGAATACTATACCCTGCAAAATTATCAATCACCATAGATGGAGTAAAAAAGGTATTTCAGGACAAAGTCAGACTAAAACAATATCTATCTATCAATCTAGCACTACAGAGAGTATTAGAGAGAAAACTCCAACCTAAGGACCCCAGATACACCAACAAAATCACAAACAATCAATAATTCCACAGAAGAATACCCTAGAGAAAGGTAATACAAACAAATTACCACTAAAAATGGCAGGAAATAGCAATCAATGGTCACTAATTGCCCTTAATATCAATGGTCTCAACTCTCCTATAAAACGTCACACACTAACAAGATGGATACAACAACAGAAGCTATCCTTCTGTTGCCTACAAAAACACACCTCAACCACAAAGACAGACACAGGCTTAGAATAAAGGGTTGGAAAAAATTTTCCAGTCAAATGTTCCTATGAAACAATCATGGGTTGCAATCCTAATATCTAACAAAGTAGACTTTAAGCTCAAAGCAATTAAAAAGGACCAAGATAGTCACTACTTATTCATCACAGGAAAAATTGGTCAAGAGGAGATTTCAATCTTAAATATTTATGCTCCTAATATTAGGGCACCTACTTATGTAAAAGAAACACTGCTAAAGCTCGAATCTCACATCAATTCTTACACCCAAATAGTGGGAGACTTCAATACCCCACTTTCAACCCTGGATAGATCAACCAGACAGAGTCTCAACAGAGAAATAAGGAGTCTAAAAGAGGTTATGATGCACATGGATTTCATAGATATCTATAGAACCTTCCACCCAAAGGCAAAGGAATAAACATATTTCTCAGCTCCTCATGGAACTTTCTCCAAAATTGACCACATAATTGGGCAAAAAGCAAATATCAACAGATACAAAAAAAGTAGAAATAATCCCTTGTAACATATCAGACCACCAGGACCTAAAGTTAGATTTCAACAACATCAAAACCCAAAGAAATCCTACCAACTCATGGAAACTAAACATCACTCAGCTGAACCATCTCTGGGTCAAGGAAGAAATAAAGAAAGAAATCAAAGTCTTCCTAGAATTCAATGAAAATGAATCTACAATGAATCCAAACTTGTGGGACACAATGAAAGCAGTCTAAAGAGGAAAATTCATAGTGCTAGATGCCTATATGAAAAACCTTGAGAAATCCCACACTAGAGACCTAACAGTGCAGCTGAAAGCCTTAGAACAATTAGAAGCAAACTCACCTAGAAGGAGTAGACGGCAGGAAATAATCAAACCTAGAGCTGAAATCGATACAATTGAAACAAAAAGCCCAATACAAAGAATCAATGAATCTAAGAGTTGGTTCTTTGAGAAAGTCAACAAGATAGATAAGCCCTTAGCCAAACTAATCAAAAAACAGAGAGAGAGTGTTCAAATCAACAAAATCAGAAATGAAAAGGGGAAATAACAACAGACCCTCAGGAAGTAGAGAATTATCAGATCATATTTTGAAAATCTGTATTCCACAAAAATCGAAAACCTAGAAGCTTTCTGGACAGGTACCATCTACCAAAATTAAATGAAGATCATATTAATTACCTAAACAGGCCTATAACCCTTAAGGAAATTGAAGCTGTCATTAAAAACTTCCCCCAAAATAAAAGCCCTGGTCCAGATGGTTTCAGTGCCAAATTCTACCAGACATTCAAAGAAGAATTACTACCATTACTCCTCAAACTATTTCACACAGTAGAAACTGAAGGTATATTGCCAAATTCCTTTTATGAGGCCACAATTACCCTAATACTCAAGCCACTCAAAGACACAACACACTAAGGAGAATTACAGACCAATTTCCCTCATGAATATTGATGTGAAAATTCTCAACAAAATTTTGGCAAAACGTACACAACAATGTATAAAAGATATCATCCACCACGACCAAGTAGGCTTCATCACAGAAATGCAGGGCTGGTTTAACATACGAAAAACTGTAAATGTTATCAATCGTATAAACAAACTAAAGGAACAAAACCACATGATCATATCCTTAGATGCTGAAAAAGCCTTTGACAGAATCCAACACTCCTTTATGATTAACGCCCAGGAGAGATCAGGAATATAGGGAGAATACCTAAATATAATAAAGGCGATTTACAAGAAGCCAACAGCCAGTATCAAACTTAATGGAGAAAAACTCAAAGCAATCCAACTAAAGTCAGGTACTAGACAAGGATGTCCTCTCTCCCCTTATCTATTCAATATAGTTCTCCAAGTTTAAGCTAAAGCAATAAGAGAACGAATAGTGATTAAGAGGATACGAAGAAGTGAAGCTATCTCTATTTGTAGATGATATGATTGTATACATAAGTGACCCACAGAATTCTTCCAACGAACTGCTACAGCTGATGAACACCTTCAGCAATGTAGCAGGATACAAGATTAACTTAAAGAAATCAGTAGCTTCTATACACTAGAGATAGAAGAGGTGAAAAAGAAATAAGGGAAATATTACCCTTCATAATAGCTGCAAACAGTATTAAATACCTTGGAGTAACTATAACCAAAGAAGTAACAGATCTATTTGACAAAAATTTTTAATCACTGAAGAAAGAAATTGAAGAGGATATCAGAAAATGGAAAGCTCTCCCATGTTCCTGGATTGGTAGGATCAACATAGTAAAAATGGCAATTCTAACAAAGGCAATCTACAGATTCAATGCACTGCCTATCAAAATCCCAACACAATATTTTTTGGACCTTGAAAGAACAATACACAATTTCATTTGCAATAACAGGAAAGCCAGGATTGCCAAAACAATTTTACTCAACAAAAGAACCTCAGGAGTTATCACCATCCCTGACTTCAAACTATACTATAGAGCTACAGTAATAAAAACAGCCTGTTTCTGGCCTAAAAACAGACTTGTGGATCAATGGAATAGAAGTGAGGATCCAGACATTAACCCAAAAACCTATGAACACCTGATCTTTGACAAAGAGGCACAAAACATTCAATGGAAAAATAAGATAGTATATTCAACAAATGGTGTTGGCATAGCTGGATGGAAGTGTGTAGAAAAATGCAAATAGATCTGAGCCTGTCACCCTGCACAAAACTCAAATCCAAGTGGATCAAAGACCTCAACTTAAACCTTGCCACTTTGAACTTGATAGAAAAGAAAGTTGGAAATACACTTCTATGAATTGGCACAGGTGACCACTTCCTAAATATAACACCAGTAGCACAGACACTAAGACCAACAATCAATAATTGGGATCTCCTGAAGCTAGGAATCTTCTGCAAAGCCAAGGACACTGTCAATAGGACAAAAATGACAGCCTACAGAATGGGAAAAGATTTTCACCAACCCTACAAGTGATAGAGGACTGATCTCTAATATTTATAAAGAGCTCAAAAATCTAGAGCCCAAAACCTTGAATAACTCAATCAAAAAATGGGGTACAGATCTAAAAAGGGAAATCTCAGCAGAGGAACTTCAAATGGCTGAAAGGCACCTGAAAAAGTGCTCATCATCTTTAGCCATCAGAGAAATGCAAATCAAAACTACTTTGAGATACCACCTAACACCTGTTAGAGTGGCTAAGATAAAAGGCACAGATGACAGCCTATGGTGGAGAGGATGTGGAACAAGGGGAACACTCCTCCATTGGTGGTGGGAGTGTAAGCTTGTTCAGCCACTTTGGGATGCAATATGGAGGTTTCTCAGAAAATTGAGAATCAATCTCCCCAAGGACCCAGCAATACCACTTCTGGGTGTATACCCTAAAGAGGCACATTCACACTCCAAAGATATTAGCTCAACTATGTTCATAGCAGCATTATTTGTAATAGCAAGAAACTGGAAACAACCTAGATGTCCCTCAACTGAAGAATGGGTTAACAAACTGTGGTACATCTACACAATGGAATACTACTTAGCAGTAAGAAAAACACGATATCCTAAAATTCACAGGAAAATGGATGGATTTGGAGAATATCCTCCTGAGTCAGGTATCACAAACGCAGAAAGATAAGCAGGGGATGTACTCACTCATTAGTGGTCTCTAAACAAACAAACAAGAAAAAAACCAAGCATGCCCAGGCTGCAAACCATGACCACTGATCAGCTTGGGATCAGAAACACCCTGGACTGACCCTTCGGATCCCACTCCAACTATAGGAACACCTGACTTACTCTTGAGGGAGGGGGGACAAAACTGGATTTGCCAGGATTGGAGACTGAACTAAGCATTATTGGGTCAGTGGGACCATAGGACTGTCTGTTCCCTGCCCAGGGAGGGGATGGGGAGTTGTGGAGAAGAAAAAATGACCTGATGTGGTGGGAGGGGGAAGGGACCTTGAATAAGGATATACAGGGATAAAAAAGAAAAAATTCAGAGGGAAAGTTGAACACCAAGTAAATATATGTGTAGTAATCTTATTTGCATTATCACCCTTGATAAGTCATAGTTATGATTTTTATCTTTTTCATAGTTATTGTTAACTTATCAGCATTTTAAATTCATTTTACTGTTTTTCTTGATAAATACAAAATAAATAAAGAAGGAAAAAAAAGAAAGAAAAGAAATCTTACAAGAGCCAAGTTACATTAGGAGGAGAAATATGGTTTTTAACTCAGTTTTATATATTTCTTTACTAGCTATGGCATACAGTTTGCTGGATTGTTCATAAAGCATAGCTTTCTCTATTGAAACCTAGTTTGCAAGCAATTTCATTTTAATCTTGTCTGTAATTTTTTTGTGCATTGCTCTACATTCTAACACTGATCCTCTAATAGTCATGTGTTATGCTGTGATTACATGGATGAACTGCAAAGAGATAGTCTGGCTAAATTGTCAAGTTAAAGTTAGAGTATTAATACAAATCAAAACTTCTGCAGTTCAAAATAAAATACACTGCTGAATGCTAATGAGAATTGACACCTTAAAACAAAAATATATAATGTAGTAAATTATGTCCATAAAAATATTCTGAAGAATATTTTTCTGAGTTATTGAAATCTGAACAAAAGTAATATGTTACATTTTGTCTGTTTTCCTATTTTTGATTTTTTGTTTTTGTTTCTTTTTAATTAAAAAAATTTTTATTATTACAAATAGTAATTCACAGTGGCAACCACAGGAACAAAATTTATTTCATATGAGTGAACTAATCAATTCTTATTCAGATAGAAATGAATAGTAACTTTTCAACATTCATTTTAGAAATGGAGACAGTTCTGAATTCAATTTTTTTGCTTTTTTTAAAATTCCATGCATCTTTATTCTGTAAAAAGATCTAGTTCATTAATTCAGATGAGTTCATCTAATGATATTTTTCTTACTTTTGTTTTGTTTTTATTATGAGTAAAGTCATATTATTTTGTCCATGTATCCTCTTGTTCAGACTCCCTTCCCCCTCCCACCCCTCCCAGTCACTCACTCTTCTCCCCATCTCCTTATCTCCTCCCCAGCAATGGCAGGTGGTCCCAAGGTCCCAAGGTGGCTAAGTTCAGTATCCACTCCAGGCAGATCTGCTTTCCTCATCCCAACATCAAGACTAGGTCAGGTGTTCCTTTGGAAAGAATGGGCTCCAAGGTGCAGGTCCACGGTGGTTCAGATACCAAGCTGTTCAGTGGCATGTTTAGTATTGTACACTTTACAATGGAGTAGTACTCAAGATTTCAAAAAAAAAAATGACATTCTGAAATTTGCAGACAAATGCCAGGATACAGAGAATATCATCCTGAGTAAGGTAACACAGACCCATAAATACAGACATGATAAAATCTACTTATAAGGGGATTTTAGACATAATGCAATGCATAATAAAGATACAGTCCACACCACCACCAGCAGCTAGGTAACAGGGGAAAGTTAAGTGAGACATCTATAAATCTTCCTGGAAAGGGCAAGTATAGATGTTCTCCTGAGAAAATTGTGATCATATAGGAGGTGGGAGAAAGGGGATGTGAAAAGAGAACATAAGAAAATGGGATGGTGTGAGGGGAGCAACAAAGAGAGAAAAGAAGTGGATATCCTGATAAAAGGAACCATTGTGGGAATAGAGAGAAACCTGATACTAGGGAACACCCAAGAACCCACATGATGAGCCCAGCCAGGACTCCAAGCAATAGTGGAGAGGGTGCCTAAACTGGCCTTTCCCTATTATCATATGAATGACCACTCCAATTGCCATTATAGAGCCTTCATCTTTAGCTGGTAGACGCAGATACAGAGAATCACAACTAAACACTGAGCTAAGCTACTGGTCCAGCTAAGAGAGGGAAGAGAAATTACCTGACAGATAAGGTCAGGATCATGATGGGGAGACTTATAAGTAGGCAGTTGTGTGCTGTTGGAAGCTAGCAGACTCAGAAATAACAGCTGACAAAACTTCATGGGAGAGATCTAGAACCCCTAAATGTAGATGATAGTCAAAAAACTTGGATAGTTTTTGGATCTTCTTGCAATCAAACCAGACTCTATCCTGGGTCCATAAATTGGCTCCTTAAAGCCCAAGCCTAGCTGTAAAATACCTTTCTCATCCTTGATACTTGGTTAAGAGACTCAGTCCTACCTCAGCTGGATATGCCAGACTGAATTGACTCACCTTGAGATTCCTTGCCTTCACTGGAGAGTGAACAGGAGGGGAAGGCAAGGGGAGAGGCTGGGGAAGACTTCGAGATGGGGCAGAAGAAGGAATAAAAAATAATGTAAAAAATAAAAATATAGAAAAGAAAAACAACCTCTGTGTTTCATTTATTTGTGAGCTGATTGGTGCCACCCCCAATAGCTAAGAACCAAATAGGGTAAAAACAACCAACAACATATTAACACTTAATATATATGGTAATATAACTATCATATGTCTCACATTTATTATGTTCAAATGCATGTGATTGTTATTCAGTAGAGTATAATGTAAGAATAAAATGATTTGAGCATAGTTAACTTTAGGTAACATGTATATCTAATACTTGATATTTACCTAGTATGTAAAAAGAAGTTTTGATTATGGTCATGGAAGATCTGTCATTATCTACATTAAATATATATTGGGATTGAGATTTTTGTGTATTTGGAAAAGAGATATTCTATGAATTATTTCTAGGTCTTTATCTGCAAAATTATAGGAACTCTACAACCTCTACTGTCTTCAAACATTGTCAAATGTCCCATAGAACTCTCAAGAGCACCCATTAGACCTTTGTGGTAGTATAATGTAATTTGCCCCCATAATTCCATAAACTCATAAACTAATATTCCCATCACCTCATAAGGAGTAGCAGTATTAGCAGGTGTGGCTTTGTTGAATAGGGTATAGCCTTGTTGGAGGAAGTGTATCACTGTGGAGGCAGGGTTTAAGGTTTCATATACTCAGGATCCTGCCCAGTGTATCAGTTGATTTCTTATTTCCTACAAGATGTAAAATACTCAGATATCTATCCAGTACTATGCCTGCCTGTGTGTCACCATGCACACTGCCTGAACCTCTGTAATTGTAGGTGAGGCCCCTCAATTCAAAGTTTTTATAAGAGCTGCTGTGGTCATGGAGTCTCTTCACAGCAATAAAAAATCCAAACTAAGACAGATCTCCTGTCCAAATCTAGTTGTTATTCCTAATGGAATTTAGGGCCATCTTCATAAAAAAATATCTGGACGTTTACCTGTGTCAGATAAGGAAGTTCAATATCATATTTTCTGTCCTGGATGTATGAAAATATAACTGTGTGACAGAGGTAGAAAAATAATAACAGTAAAAAAGAAGAAAACTAATTAGATTATAGCCATCGACAAGACTAAATTTAAATCAGATACTTTGAATTCCTGTATTTTTGACTTTGTGATTTTACCTGGTCTATGTTTACTGATGTGTTTCATTGCTTAGAAATGTCAACAACTTGAACAGTTTTCTAACTTCATATAATGTAGCTCAAGGCCACAGGCCTCACCAGGATGTCTCTGTACCATAACCCAAGACACACAACTCAGAAACTCTCTTTATCTTTGATTCTGTGTTTTAAATTTTTAAATTTGTCTCAAGCACCATTTGCTGCAATTAGTTTCTGGTCTGTCTGACCTGTGATCCAGATCAGCAGAGAAACACAAAAACACTTCTATTAATTTTATGCTGACCAGCCTAGGGCCCAAGCATATAAGTTACTAACTCCTTCATTTTAACTCAACCTATGATTCTTGTTCAGCCATGCAGCTTGGTATCTTTTCTTAGCAGCATTTTATCTTTCCTCTGCATCTCCTGTCTTCTTCTTGTATCTCTGTGGCATCTCTAACCTGCTCTGAGATGCTCTGAGAGTTTTCTTAGTCTGGTAGCCTTGGCCACACTTCCTGTCTGCCTCTAGCTAGTCAGATTTTTATTAAATTGGTAGGAGAAACAAATATCTACAAGATACCATAATCCCACTACAATACATTTTTTAAACATTTAATTTAACAAGCATTTAAATAGTATTCATAAATCTTACTACTGGGAAATAAGAATTAAATATACTCTATTCTAAATTTGTCTTGAGTCACAGTCACATCCACAACACTAAATGAAAGCAAGTTAACTTGGCAAGTAAAGAACTGATATTTATGATAGCTTCTAGTGAAGATAAGGAATACATAACTGGTGGCTTAGTCTCAAATATAAAACATTTTAGAAAAAGCAATTAAATACTGTCTTTGAAAAAGTAGTCTTTGGACTTAGAATATATATTTAATTTAGAATGGTATATTCAATCAGAATAATCTTTGGTAGTTAAGGTCCTTGAATCTGAAACTTCTTATTTAATTGTGTTGTTAGAAAACAATCTAGCTCTAGCATCTTTCTTTTAAGATTGAGAATAAAATAAAACATTATCAGTTTTCACAGCATGATAAATACAACTAGATAATTTTACCTTACAAGTTTGTTTATTTACCCTGGGACACAATACCTTATTGTTTATTTATTATGAAGTCTTACAGCAATGTAACAACTACCTGCAAATTTTCAGAATAAACAGTATATATTTATTTAATGTAAAATACTTATTTATTTGAAAATGCTATCTTCAGACAATTCTATTCAAACTGATTATTCAACTATAATGTATTATTCTGCTAATGTCCTAATTATTTTAAACTAAAATAAGCATGATTTTAAAAACAAAATACATATCTTCAATATTTAAAAGATGAGGTAATTTTATTACTTTATTACATTTATCTTTTGACAATTTTATATATGCATTCTGATTGCTCTAACCCCTATTCTCTCTCATCTGACTCTCATCCCCTTTTTACCTCAATTATCCCCTAAATTTCCCTTTCTCACATGTATGTATTCTTGTAATACACTGAGTTTAGCCAGTACCATCATTGGCTACATATGGAAATATTCAACAGAGTCTGATGGACTCACCAATAAATCTGCATCTGAAGACACTGACTCTCCATTCCCTAGAATCCATCAGGCCAATAATTAAACAAGGGTGTGTAGGGTCTCATTAGCTTCTCATCAATCCATCTGGTTTCAGCAGATTTAGCCCTTGTAAAATCCCAGTATACTCTTAATAAAATTTAGAAATATAAATTTAAGTAACTACCATCTCAAAGAAGTTTTGGTTAAAAATGTTGACAGCAAAAATAGAGTCTATTGATTATTTCTTCTCTATTAGTGCTTAAACAAACAAGTTTAATCAATTTTGCCTTTTGTTTATTTCAATACACAAGGACAGTTAATTACCTGAAGTTAAAGCAGAAACAAGGACTCATTTGAAAGTAAAAATCAGTTATCATGGAATATGCTTCCCTTCACCCCTGCTTTCTGGTGTTCAAACAAACTATCTCCCACAGCCCTTCACCTTTTCCTCATCACTGTGCACGAATCCCTAACCCTGTTGGACAAATCCTGGTTAACCACAGGTCGTGCCTGACAGTTGGCTGCCCACAGAGCATGTCTACTCTCTCCACTACACTAGATTTAATTATCAGGTTTGCCTTTAAAGCTGCAACAGAATACCAGCTTCAGTTCTACCTTCCATGTCCCACTGCTCATGTATCCTCTGATTTTCACAGACCATCCTTGTTACCCTTCTCTTCCTGCCTCATTGCTGTATTCCAACCCCCAAATTGGAAGAATACTTCTGATCAACAATAGGCCATGCCTACTTGTCTTCAAGTTAGGTTATCCTCATTCCCCCTCTATTCTGTCTACTACACCAGACCTGATTCACAAGGTCACCCATAGTACTGCAAAAGAACATGCAAGGTAGCTTCCTTACCCTTAGCCATGCCACATACAGATCCCTCAAACCATCTCTCTGTAATCTCACCTTCTCTCAAGATTTCAATACCAGCAAGCAGCACTACAGTGGATATAATGAACACAAGCAAATGATTAAAGGGTTAACATTTATTAAGGAGTTTATAAGGAAACACTTATAGATAAAAGGGATTAAACAGCTGTGCAATTCCTGAAAAGCTGGACTGGTTTACATGGCAGAAGCTAGTCAGGTCCTTCCTCCAAGGACACAAGAGAGCAAACAAGAAAAGAGCTGGCATGTGCCCAGTCTTAAACTAGACTGGCCACACCCTATACACAGGGTTGAGAGGCCATACAATGTGATAATGCATGCTTTCTACTACATCTCCCCATTTTGTCTAAATAAAAATGTTATTAACAAAATATAAAACTATATACAATAGAAACAATTATAAGGTAATGTCCAGGAGAGAGAAAAGGTAAATAACATAAAGTGAAACTACAAGAATAACAAACACAAAATATTTATTAAATGTAATATGTGTTAATGTAAAAAATATTTCAAACAGAGGTTGAAGCATGTGCATAATATGACAAATATTTAAATTTATATCAATATACAAATTACCTTAAAAAATAGAAAATAACTTCACATTTTTATCAATATATAAGAATCCATATCAGTGCAAATTGTCTTTGGCTAATAGTTAAATATGTTTACAGATAGATACAATAATCTACCTATACCTCCCTTACATACCATCCTTTTTCTTCAAAAGTGATTCCTGTGACTAATTTTGTTACACCCTCAACCTAAGTACAACTCAAAACCATCCTAACAGAATAATTATTCATAATCCTTAGAAGACAAAACTTATCAGGAGAAAGAATATAATTTTTCTTAGAACTGCTTTCTGCTGTGAGGGGAAGTGGTGACAGTATCTCTCTCAGGTCTTGTAAAAAACAAAAAAAGTGGTTGAGTCTCAAAAGATTGGCTTTAACATCTGTAGCCAGTCTCAGAGTACTTGGTAGGGCTATCTGAAGTTCTGATTATATGTGTAATATGATGAGTAATCTTAGTAAGCTGTCTTGCAACTGTCCTGATCAGTTTGTAGTCCAGAACCAATCGTTGAGTAGTGTGCACCAAATGAAAAATTATAATGAAGTAAGTATAATTGTTGTGGTAGAACCCCTCTTCTTTATAGACGTTTTAGAGATTTCTGTTAGGACAATTTATTGTTGCCTATAACAAACATAAACATTATTGATATCAAAATACAAATTTTAGAGAAAGAATTATATACAAAAAGTGGTTTTAAAAGATCAAGAATAAGTATGGAGAGAATAGTCCTCAGATATTGGCTGTCTTCTATCTCATACCAGGTGGCTTTTCTAATACTAGAAAGACTATTGTTATTCTTATATAAATTATGCTTGAGTTTAGAGAAGGAGAAATTCAAGAGAAATCCACTTCCTCCATCTCCAAGGTCAACTTAATTTGTAATTTTTTAAGCTAAAAAGATATACATATTAAGCAGTAAGAATTTATCCTGTAGGTTATATTGGTACGCCTGATATTACTTCATTTAAAAACCTTCTGAAGATTAATTTCCTTTCAGCATTAGACATCTAAGTGTTCAATGTACTTTTTAACTTCTTGAATATAGTTATTTTTGTAAATGCAAAACAAAATGCTTCCTCAGTCTTTGTTATGAGAGCTTTCCTTACCACTTATAGAATTGTCAGATTAATGAATGAGACATTATTTTTCCTCTTTAAGAGATTGTTTCTATTTTAAATTGAATCTTTATTAATTTTGTTTTTGCCCATGGTTAGAAGTAAAATAACTAGAATGAAATTCAGGTCTGAACCTACATGATTCACATGATCATCCTGTAATTTCATTTTACCAAAGCCAATTCACCCCCAATTTTAGCTGATAATTTTCTTGGATTATTTAAGTCCTTATTACCATCTAAGTTTTTAAACAAATTATCTAGGTTGTGATTTTTTTAATCCCAATATTGGGCAGCATATTAGAAATGTCTTTTACCTATCATTCTTTGAAAATCATTAAGACTTTGCAATCTATATCACCTGATTTGTATCTTTTGGATGTTATTCTTATAGGCCTATTTTATATCCTAAGTAATTAATAGAATCTCTTTGTATTTTTTACATGACCTATTTGTATTCCCTGAGTAGACATTTTCTTTTTTTTACTTCTTCAAACATTTTTTCCTAAGGTATCTATATTTGAGTAAGCCAATAAGATATTGTCCATACAGTGGTAAAGATTGTGGAATTTCTTTTATATTATTTCCATTGGCTATTGTAAAAAATATTGAGACAGAGTGGGATTACTTAACATTTCCTGAGGAGAACTCTCCACTTACATCTCTTTACCGGCTGAGAATTATTATAAGTAGAAATTGTAAAGGAAAATTTTTCTTTGCCCTGTTTTTGTAGAGGTATAGTAAAGAAGCAGACATTTAGGTCAATAACTATAATAGGCCATACTTTATGTAACTGAAAAGGTAAATAAATTCCAGATTGTGGGGAGTTCATTGGCTGAAACACCTTCTTTACAATTCTTAGATCTGTTAGTAGTCTTTATTTTCCAGATTTCTTTTTTATGACAAATACAAGAGGATGCCAATGGCTGGTTGAATCTTCAATGTGCTAAGCATTTAAATATTGCTATACCAACTGTTTTAACACCTACAATTTCTATTTGTTAAAGGCCATTTCTGAACTCATATAGGCTTAGCTGTTAATCATTTTAAAGGTACTACTGTAGGTTCCTTTGAAAGATCAGCAGCTGTTTTGCTTTGTTTTTGTACAACCTAAATGGTTGGTGAATGTTTTTCATAATACCTTCCAATATTATTCTCAGAAACATAAATTGCTTTATGGTTCATGTCTGAGATTAGAGAAATTTTAATCTGGCAAGTCCATTACTGTAAAAAATTATGGTCTCATAGACTCACTGCTATATCAGCCACATATGCTCTCAGCCTTGCTTTATGTTCTTTTAGATCTATACATTCAAGCTATCTCATGCTTTGTTTTACCTGAGATATGCTTTCAATTCCTAGAAATTAAACATTTACCTCCTTTAGAGGCTATTTTGGATGCCATGATTGTACTGTTGTTATTAATGTATTAGCCCCACTGTCTAGTAAATCTTCAATTTCAATGGAATCTGTACTTTTAATTTTGGTCTTTGTTAATTTATGGAAATCTGCCAGAATATCTATTTTATTCTTTTTGAAACTTTGATTCCTCCTTTAAATCTATCATCCAGTGCAGTATGGTTTCTAACATTAGGCACTGGACTTTCTAATTGACCTGGGAAGGAGTTTTGTCCACAATGATTGGGAATAATTGGAACACACTTGATTTTGAGACCTGTGTTTTGGGGGCCGTTTGATGCCCCCAGTAGACATTTCCTGATGGTAAATAGTTGCCTTTTTTATCCCTTGTAGACCTACATATGTTGGTTCATTGCCTGCCTTTTCTATATCTTCTGTATAATCCAGAAGATAGGGGCCTTTTGATTGGGTTATTTCTAGAAAATAATAGCTCTAGAAGTGTCCTGTGCACAATTATTTTTTAAATAGCTTGGTTTACCACAATTAAAATATTCAATACCTTGATTTTTCTCCATGACATTAGAAATTGCTTGTTCTACCCAAGACTCATCATCATATTAAAGAGACTCAGCATTGATTTTTATATTGGATCTATCCTTCTAGGGGCACTGAAATGATCTTTGGAGGCAGAAGCATCTTTTGCATTCTAAATAAGCATTATGAAAAAGCCAAAAACATAATTACTTATTTTATAACTTCTGGATCTGATACCACTCTGTATACTGCTTTTGTAAATCTTTGCAGAAAATCAGTATAAGGTTGTTTGAGCCTTGTTTGACCTTACTATATGACTCTATTGTTTGTTCTGATTCTAGAAACTTTTCCCAAGCACTTAAGGGTGATGTAAGGCATAATAATAATGTTAATCAATGGTAGACTGAATCTTTACCTCAGCAAATTGACTTCTAATCTTCACTTGTTGTTCAAGAACCTTAACCTGTCCTCTGAGGAATTTTTTCCATTGTAATTGTTGGCTATAGTGTCAGTCATTAGGTGTTACTTGATTTTATTGTATGCCATACATTTAGCATTTGTTTAACATAGGTGGAATGAATACAATGTACAACTATAGCTTCATTGATATCTTTTAAATCACTCATATTTATAGGATCCAAATTATATTCTACAAATCCTCTTAAATATTTGTCATTTCTTGGGTTTTCCTGAGTAGTAACTAGATATATTATAGCAAGGGCAAAAGAAGAACCCTGTATGTTTACAACATTTAGTAAATCATCTCTAAACATATATTGGTAATGCTTTTTCTGCACTTTTCTGTTTACCATGCTTTACTATTAATATATAAATAAAAGCAATTTCCCCATCATTGAAATGGAGAAAGTATTGATTTCTTCAAGGCTTAAATCTCTTGAACAGCAAATTATTTCTAATGATTCTATGGAATTAATAAGTTTCTTATTTTCATCATTAATGTATGATTCTACAAATTTAAACTTCTCTGTCATTGATATCTTATCATCTGTAGAAAGTATTTACATGGCATGTATTCTTGCCTCCAAGAAGGATGTCTATTTAAAAGTTTTTCATAACCAGTTTCCATAAAATTATCTTTGCATGCCAACTTATCATTGGCAGAGTCTCTGGCATAAATCTGCGTAATTAATTTCTCTTCAGTATTTTGCCAAGCCTGTGGCAATTTATCATTATTAGTCTGCAAGTTCCCTATAAATTCAATTAATTTCTCATATTTAATACTGCTATCAAATCAATTTTAAAGGATATATTATAAATAACCAGACTACCTACCAACACAGTTGAATGCATGTATACCCTAGGGATGTTGTACATAAATTCCAAAATTTCATCAATTGCAACAACATTCTGTAAAATTCCTAAATGGTTATAATGTTTGTCATGGTATCAGAGAGACTTAATTTGTGAATAGAAAATTTATTTTTACCTCAATTTTTGGTATCAGTTGGGATAGTGATATTTGTCAAAAGTATTACACTAACCATTCAATACATGGTGACCCAGATTTGCTGATTTGTCCTTCCATGGATATATACTCTAACCAACAGAATTCTCACAAAATCAGAACATATTACTACAAAACAATGAAATAGCACACTGACATAAGTAGCTTGTCCTTGCTGTACAAGCAAGCTGCTAGCAAGTTTTGGTGAATTCATGTACACAAGGAGAAGGCAGCTGTGGAGTTACCAGTAGCCTGCTCTACCAGACAATTTCTATCCATTTATAAAAGCAGCTGTGAATTGGCATTTGATCTACAGATATACTACAGCTCCTTTAGACTCTATGACCAAAGTTTCTCAGGACCATGTGGCTCCAATCCATCCAGTGAAAGGCTGCTTTTTGTCCTCTGCCAAGGGTATCAACAGAACTTTTGGTAGCCTAGAGCAGAAGCCAGAGCTGTAGGGTTGAAGAGGCAGCTCAGTTAGCTAGCTGGCTAGCTTCCCTGCTCACTCCATTTTGCCGGGTAAGGCTGGTTGGTCAAGTTGGGCACCAGATGTAATGGGTATAAAAATTACTAGAAACTGATTTAAAAGGTACCATTTATTAAGGGTTTTATGGGAAAACACTTACAGATACAAGGGATTAAACAGCTGTGCAATTTCTAGAAAGCAGACCAGAAAGTTTCCAACAGGAGAAGCAGGTCAAGTCCTTCCTCCAAGGACATGAGAGAACAAAGAGGAAGAGAACTGGCATGATCTTAAACTGCCCTGGTCAGGCTTCTTATTCTGGGGCCTTAAGGCCCAAATGCCACACCTCTAATTCAAGGTTATAATTACTACTTTCAACTACACACCCACACCAAATAGTGAAAACATCATATGAGCAGGCTAATAAAATAGGCAGCAATCAGCCAACACAGTTTCTGAAAATTCAGAAAGAAACAAGAACCAAAGAACAAAATTCTCACCCATCCATGATCAACTCAAGAATCAGCACCTATTCCTACAATGATGCAAACTCTGACGCCTAACACCAGCAGAAAAATATAATCAATAACAACCAGGGTAATGTGTCATCATCACACCCAATCTATCCTACCACAGCAGATCTTGAGTATTTCAACATAGCAGAAACACAAGAAAAAAATGACCTTAAAATTAACTATATTAAGATAATAAAGGTCATTATAAAGGAAGTAAATAAACACCTTAAAGAAATCCAGGGAAACACAAATAAACAATTGGAATAAATAAATAAATTGTTCAATGGAAGCCAAGAAACCACAAACAGAAATAATCAAATAAAGCTTCTCAAGACTGTGAAAATAAAAGCAATAAAGAAAACACAAATTGAGAGTATCCTTGAAACAAAATATTTTGAATGCAAACAGGAATTACAGAGGCAAGCTTCACCAAAAGAATGCAGTAAATGGAAAAGTAAATGTTAGGCATTGAAGAATGTATTATAGAGAACAAGTATACATCAGACCCAGACATACAACCACACACCTATGAACACCTAATTTTTTAAAATTAAAAACTAGAGAATCACAATGGGAAAAAAGAATCTTCTAGAGTCAAGTTGTATGTCTGCAAATAGAAGAAGGCAAATAAGTGCACATGTATCACCCTGTAAAACTCAAGTCCAAGTAGATCAAAATCCTCAACATGAAACCAGACACAGTAAAAAGAGGCAGGTTTGTGTTAAAGTCTTTGATTCACTTGGATTTGAGTTTTGTGCAGGATGAGAGGTTTGGATCTCCTTGCATTTTTCTACATACTACCATCCTGTTATTCCAATACCATTTGTTGATGATGCTGTCTTATTTCCATTGAATATTTTTGGCCTCTTTGTCAAAAATCAGGTCTTCATAGGTGTGGGATTAAGGTTGAGGTCTTCAATTGGATTCCTTTGATCCACAAGTTGGTTTTTATGTCAGTACCAGGCTGTTTTTATTACTGTAGCTCTATAGTATAGTTTGAAGTCAGAGATGGTGATGCCTCCTGAAATTTTTTATTGAGCAGAATTATTTTGGTAATCCTGATTTTCCTCTTATTTTATATGAAGTTGAGTGTTGTTTTTTCAAGGTCTGTAAAAAATGTGTTGGGATTTAGATGGGAATTGCTTTTGAATCTGTAGATTGCTTTTGATAAGACTGCCATTTTTACTATGTTGAGCCTACCTATTCAGAAACATGGGAGATCTTTCCATTTTCTTATGTCGTTTTCAATTTCTTTCTTAAGTGACTTAAAGTTTTTGTCAAATAGGTCTGCTACTTCTTTGGTTAGAGTTACCCCGAAATATTTAATTCTCTTTGCAGCTATTCTACTATTTAATTTGCTTGATGGTTGGGATAGCAGGATTGGGCCACCATGCCTGGCTAATTTACTATATATTCAAGAAGAAATTTGCAAAATGGCTGCCACAGTTTTTAAGATTTATTTCTTTGTGTATTCATGGTTGACCCAAATGCATATATGTGTACCATATACATGCATTATACCTGAAGACATTATAAGATGGCTTTGAATGTCTTTTAACTGGAGTTATGATGATTGTGAACCACTGTGTGGAACTGGAAATTGAATATGGGTCCTGTGCAAGAACACCAGGTGTTGTTACTTGCTAAATCACCTCTCATTCCCCATGAAACATTTTTTGTATTAATGCAAAGTACCATCATTTTACTTGCTTCATATCAATATCATTTTAGGTCATCAATATTTTTTACTTTAGTTATTTTAATCATTTTGGATTTTGCCCAGACTGACTTACATACTTGCATTGAGTAACAGCAAGTATATTTTTTGGCTTTTTTTTTTGAGATATGATTTCTTTGTATATCACCACTGGCTAGCCTGGAACTCACTTTGTCGATCAGGCAGATCTCAGACTCACAGAGATACACCTGCCTCTGCTTCCCAAGTACTGGAACTAAAGGCATTCACTAGCACCACCTGGCAATAGCTACTTTTTAATATTTTACAACTATAGCAAATAAACTGACTATACAATACAATAATGATTTAATGTGATAGTTTTTAGTTAGTACTGTGATTTTAAACTAAAACTTTCTAGTATGCTTAAATAATTTTTGAGGAACTTTTGAATCATTTAATTTTCTCTATTTGTGGAGTGTCCACTCAGAAATTTAATAATTTTTTTTATGTACAAACCAATGAAACAAAGCAAAACACAAAGAACACAAAACAGAAGCCAAAGCCTAAATATGATTGTGTCAGGTGAGCATACCCATACCAGACATTTAAGAAAATGATATTAACTCAAAGC
Source organism: Sigmodon hispidus (assembly GCA_004025045.1). NCBI lineage: Eukaryota > Metazoa > Chordata > Mammalia > Rodentia > Cricetidae > Sigmodon > Sigmodon hispidus. The sequence continues at coordinate 29,340 of PVIH01016064.1, forward strand.
ATGATGAAATAAAAACTTGACCACCAGCTGTTTTTCCTTGCTCTTTGAAACACTGACCAAAAAACTGATGGTTGTAGAACATTAGCGCCAGAATCTATTGCTGCTTTTAGCAGACATTTTTTTATCATCAGGTGAATTTTTCATTCACATTCATAAAGTTGAAACTTGATTTCTTTTATCTTATTATTCAGGTGTTCCACAAAATAATATGAAGTCATTAATGTACTAGATATTCATTTTTCTTATTAGAGATAGACAATATACTAAACATGGTTGTTGATTATTGAATCCAGAGCAGATAAAGCTGTAAAATGTGTACATTAGCAAGACAAAGTGGGGCAAATCCTTTCCCAGATACTCAGAGATGGCATAAGCAGAACGAGCACTATCACCATTGGGTATAAGATTGAGGATCTGGATTAGAAAAAGTGTACTGAACAGTGAAGATCTGCAATTAGTCCATATGCTTTCCCTTGGCCAAAAATGTAATTAAAAACTTTTAAGAAATTTTTGAATGTAGAGTTCATGAAGATATTCTAATATCATTTACTATCTGACCTTAAGGTTTGATTATTAGTTTAATGTCTGTGGCAGTACATAAATTAATTTTTCAGACTGAGTTAAGTACTGATCAAGGTGCAATTTAACTGAGATGTCACAATACTATGTGTTGAGGGGCATAAATTTTTCATTTTGTTTGTTTGATACTGACATAAAAATTAAATCTACAAATTTATTTCTTATGAATATAAATTTCACTAACAATCTATTTTTTGAAAAATCACTGACTTAACTATATCTTTATTATACCTATGAATCAAATAATAAGTGTCTTAACAATTTTTTTAATTCTCAAGCTATTATATTTCCTTTGAATTTATATATATGTATATATATATTATTTGGTAATTTTATATCATGCACTTCATCAAACTCAGTTATCTTTCTCTCAGTTTCATACACAATCTTATGATCTCCCCATTGACAAAAATGCACCTTCATGCTGCTAATTTATATACTGAAGCATAATTAAACTCCCAGTGGCCATACCCTTAAAGAAAAACAAGTCTTTCCTCACTCACATTTCTGCCAGAGGCCATCAATGCAGAAGTGAGGCACTGTGTCATTTAGCTAAGTTCTAGCCTTGAGTTCTTGTGTACAATGACATTTTTTTTTTAATTCTACTAATGAGTAAGTACCTCATCTGCTTCTCTTTTTGGGTTTGTGACACCTTGCTCAGGAGGATATTCTCCAAATCAATCTATCTGCCTGCACATTTAGGATATCATTTTTTCTTACTGCTTAGTAGTACTCCATTGTGTAGATGTACCACAGTTTGTTAATCCATTCTTCAGTTGAGGGGCATCTAGGTTGTTTCCAGGTTCTTGCTATTACAAATAATGCTGCTATGAACATAGTTGACCTGATTCCTTTGGAGTGTGAATGTGCATCTTTAGGGTATATGCCTAAAAATGATATTGCTGGATCCTTGGGGAGATAGATTTCCAGTTTTCTAAGAAACAGCCATACTACATTCCAGAGTGGCTGAACAAGTTTACAACAATAGAGGAGTGTTCTCCTCACTTTGCATCCTCTCCAGCATAGGCTGTCATCTCTGTTTTTAATCTAAGCCATTCTGAGAGGTCAAAGGTGGTATCTCAAAGTTGTTTTAATTTGCATTTCTCTGATCGATAAAGATGTTGAGTACTGTTTCATGTGTCTTTCAGCCATTTGTAATTCTTATGCTGAGAATTCCCTTTTTATTTCTGAACCCCATTTTTTAAATTGGGTTATTCAAGGTTTTGGGCTCTAGTTTCTTGAGTTCTCTATATTTTAGAGATCAATCCTCTGTCACTTGTAGAGCTGGTAAAAGTCTTTTCCTATTCTATAAGCCGTAATTTTGTCTTATGGACTGTGTCCTTGGCCTTACAGAAGCTTCTCAGATTCAGGAGGTCCCATTTATTGATTGTTGTTCTTAGTGTCTGTGCTACTGGTGTTTTTTTAGGAAGTGGTCACCTGTGCCAATACGTTGGAGGGTATTTTCAACTGTCTTTTCTATCAAGTTCAGTTTAACTGGGTTTATGTTGAGGTCTTCGATCCATTTGGATTTGATTTTTGTGCAAGGTGATAGGTTTGGGTCTATTTGCATTTTTTTACACACTACCATCCAGTTATGCCAACACCATTTGTTGGAGATACTATCTTTCTTACATTGAATATCTTTGGCCTCTTTGTCAAAAATCAGGTGTTCATAGGTGTGTGGGTAAATGTCTGGGTCTTCACTTCAATTCCATTGATCCACAAGACTGCTTTTATGCCAGTACCAAGCTGTTTTTATTACTGTTGCTCTATAGTATAATTTGAAGTCGAACATGGTGATGCCTCCTGAGATTCTTTTGTTGAGCAAAATTATTTTTTCAGTCCTGGCTTTCCTATTATTCTGAATGAAATTGAGTATTGTTCTTTCAAGGTCTGTAAAACATTATGTTGGGATTTTGATGGGAATTGTGTTGAATCTGTAGACTGCTTTTGGTAAGATTGCCATTTTCACTATGTTGATTCTACCTATACAGGGACATGGGAGATCTTTCCATTTTCTTATATCCTCTTCAATTTCTTTCTTCAGATATTTAAAATTTTTGTCAAGTAGATCTGTTACTTCTTTGGTTATAGTTACTCCAAGGTATTTAATGCTATTTGCAGCTAGTATAAAGGTGATGTTTCCCAAATTTCTTTGTTAGCCCTTTTATCTTTAGTGTATAGGAGGGCTACTGATTTCTTTGAGTTAATCTTGTATCCTGCTATGTTCCTGAAGGTGTTTATCAGCTGTAGAAGTTGCCTGGTAGAAATTTGTGGGTCACTTATATATACAATCATGTTGTCTGCAAATAAAGATAGTTTCACTTCTTCTTTTCCAATTTATATCCCCTTTATCTCCTTCTGTTCTCTTGTTGCTTTAGCTGAAACTTTCAAAACTATTTAGAATAGATAAGGGGATGGACGACAGACTTGTGTACTTCCTGATTATAGTGGGTTTGCTTTGAGTTTTTCTCCATTTATTTTGATGTTGGCTGTCAGCTTTTTGTAAATAGACTTTATAACATTTAGGTATTTTCCCTGTGTTCCTGATAGCTCCAGGACTTTTATCATAAAGAAATGTTGGAGTTTGTAAAAGGCTTTTTCAGCATCTAAGGAAATAATCATATGGTGTTTTTCCTTCAATTTGTTTATATAATGGATGACATTTACAGTATTTTGTATGTTGAGCCATCCCTGAATTTCTGGAAAGAAGCCTACTTAATTGTGGTGAATTACTTTTCTTTATATGTTGTTGTATTTGGTTTCCCAGAACTTTGTAGAGAATATTTGCATCAATGTTCATAAGGGAAATTGTTTTGTAATTATCTTTCTTTGTTATGCCTTTGAGTGTCTTGGGTATCAGTGTTATTGTGTCCTCATAAAAAGACTTTGACAATATTATTTCAGTTTCTACTGTATAGAACAGTTTGGGGAGTATTGGTATTAGCTCTTCCTTGAATGTCTGGTAGAACTCTGCACTGGAATGATCTGCTACTGGCTTTTTTTATTTGGGAGACTTTTAATGACCATTTCAATTTCCTTTGGTGATATAGGACTGTTTAGGTCTTTAATCTGATCTTGATTTAATTTTTGTAAATGATACCTGTCCAGAAAGCTGTCCATTTCTTCTAGGTTTTGCATTTTTTGTGGAATAATGATTTTCAAAATGTGACCTAACAATTTTCCTGGGGATCTGTTGTTATGTCCCCCTTTTCATTTTTGATTTTGTTAATTTGAATACTCTCTTTGTTCTTTTTGGTTAGTTTGGATAAGAGTTTATCTATCTTGTTGACTTTCAGAAAGAATCAACTCTCTAATTCATTGTTTCTTAGTATTGTTCTTTTTTTCAATTGTGTTGATTTCAGCTCTATGTTTGATTATTTCTTGCCATCTACTCCTAGGTGAGTTTGCTTTAAAATGTTCTAGGGCTTTCAACTGTGTTGATAGTTCCCTTGTGTGAGATTTCCCTAATCTTTTCATGTAAGCATCTAGTGCTATGAATTTTCCTCTTAAGAGTACTTTCATTGTATCCAATAAGTTTGGGTTTGTTGTGGATTCTTTTCTGTTATATTCTAGGAAGTCTTTGATTTCTTTCTTCATTTCTTCCTTGACCCAGAGGTGTTTCAGATGAGTCATGTTTAGTGTCCATGATTTGGTAGGCTTTCTGTGATTCTTGATGTTGTTGAACTCTAATGTTAGACCATAGTGACCTGTTATGATACAAGGAAATATTTGCGTTTTTTTTTTATATCTACCGATATTTGCTTTATGACCAAGTATGTGGTCAATTTTAGAGAAAGTTCCATGGGATGCTGAGGAATATTGTGTTTGGGTAGAGGGTTCAGTATATAGCTACTAAGTCCATTTGTGTCATAACTTCTGATAGATTCCTTATTTCTCTGTTGAGTTTCTGCCTGGTTGACCTATCCAAGGGTGAAAGTGGGATATTGACGTCTCCCACTATTAGCATGTCAGGATTGATATGAGGTTTAAGCTTTAGTAGTGTTTCTTTTACATATGTAGGTGCCCTTGTGTTAGGGGCATAGATATTCAGGATTGAAATTTGTTGTGGTGGATTTTCTCTGAGATGCATAAGTAATATTTATTCTGGTCTCTTTTGATTGATTTTAGCTTAAAGTCTATTTTATTAGATATCAGGATGGCTATACCAGCTTGTTTCTTAGGGCCATTTGATTGGAAAGTCTTATCTCAACTCTTTACTCTGAGCCTGTGTCTCTCTTTAAAGTAGAGGTGCTTTTCTTGTATGCAGCAGAAGGATAGTTTTTATTTTTGTATCCATTGCACTAGGGTGTGTCTTTTTATAGGTGAATTGAGTCCATTGTTATTAAGGGAAATTAATGACCAATGATTAATATTTCCTGTCATTTTTGGAAGTAGTTTGCATTTCCTTTTTTTTGAGGGGAGGTTCTTTTGTGGGCTTATCAATTGTTTGTGGTTACATGAGTGTTTCTGGTTTCCTTAGGTTGGAGATTTCCCTCTAGGGCTATTTTGGGGCTGTATTTGTTTTTAGGTATTGCTTAAATCTGGTTGTGTTGTGACATATCTTGTTTGCTCCAACTATGTTGATTGATAGTTTTGCTGGGTACAGTAGTCTAGATTGACATCCATGTACTTTTTTTGTCTGTATAATGTCTGACCATGACCTTTTTGCTTTCATTGTTTCCAATGAATAGCTGATGGTTATTCTGCTGAGTCTGCCTTTATAGGTGATTTGTTATTTTTCTTTTGCAGCTTTTAGTATGTTTTCTTTGTTCTGTAAGTTTAGTTGCTTGATTATTATATGGCAAGCATGTGGGTCTAGTCTATTTGGTGTTCTGTGGGCTTCCTGTATCTTTATAGTTATTTTCTTTAGCCTGGGGAAGTATGCTTCTATAATTTTGTTGAATATATTTTCTGTGTCTTTAAGTTGGTATTCTTCTCCTTCTCTTCCAATTATTCTCAGGTTTGGCCTTTTTATGGTATCCAAAATTTCCTGGACATTTCGTGTTATGACTTTTTTTGTTTTAGTGTTTTCTTTAACTGATGTATCTATATCAGTATTGAGTCTTCCACCCCAGGGATTTTCTCTTCCTTCTCTTGGATTCTGTTGGTTGTGCTTGAATCTGTGATTCCAGGTACTTTTTTTTCCAGATTTTTCTATTTATAGCTTTATCTCAGTATGTTCCTTCTTTATTGCTTCTATTTCAGTTTTTAATTCCTAGTAAATTTCTTTCACCTGTTTGTTTTCTTTTTCTTGGTTTTCCTTATTTTCTTTTAGGGATTTGTTCATCTATTTTAATTTCCTGTTTGTATTTTATTCTATTTATTTTAGTGAGTTTTTATATCCTTTTTTAAAGGCTTCTATTAGTTTCATAAAGCTGTTTTAAAGTTCATTTCTTTCTGTCCCCTCTTCATTGCTATGTTCAGGTCTTGAAGCTATAGAACCACTTGCTTTTTCTGGTGGTGTCTTGTTGACCTTTGTATTTTTATATGTATTCTTGCACTGCTGTCTGCCCATTGTATCCACAATTCCTTCTTGGCTAGTTCTTGGTCTACTCTTTGTGAGTAGTTGGTCTGAGGCCTCTTAATCAGCTATATGTTCAGAGGGTCAGCTGCTTTCATGAGATTGCAGTGCTATGATGCCAGTCATTATCAACTCTTGATCTCTCAGCTCTCAGCAGTGCACTCAGGGACTCTGCTGTTCCCCTGCTGCTATTATGCCAGCTATGTCCTGGGCAGACTGTGTTCTGAGCTAATGCTGAGTACCCATCTCAGGGCCTGAGTTCAGATTCCTTTCAATTTTCAAAAAATTAAAGTGAACATGTTGACTTCTTTTAGATTTTAATAATTATTTTATATCTATGGTATACTTTCTTTTTGTAGCATCATTTTCTGTACAGCTATTATTTTATTATTCATTCAGTATTTGTGTATATTACTTTTAGACCTTAAAGTCAATTAAATGGAGTCTTCATGTTAGTGAATTTTGATATTTTTTCAAAAAATTTCCGATAATTTATTAATTTGTGCATATTGCTGTTGTTTTGTGCCCATTGACACCATTTGTATGGATGCTCTAGGTCAGACATGACTTAGGATATATTATTTCATTTCTATGAAGGACTTTTGGTGAGTTTACTGAATTATATTTGATGTCAAAGAAAATTCTTATCTCTGGCTATGTGCTACCACCAGAGTATCCTAGTCATGTTCATCTTATAATCAGCTCACTGCACTCAAGCATTTTTTTAAATTTTTTATTTATTTTTGAATAAAGTATCATTTTTTATCGTTCTCCAGCATTTAAAAAAAATCATCTGGTAATTGCTCATTTTCATACCTCATGAAATTCTCATCTGCAAATAAACATTTTAGAGCTTAGTAAATGACTAAAGGGGAGCTTTTTGCAAATTTTTGAAGCATTATGCTCCGTGTAGCTTTTTCTTGCTCTTTCTCTCCAGATCTCTTACTATTTCCAAATTGTCATTATTGTTCTTTAAATAAAGTGAGTTACTATGATGAATTTTTTAAATTTATTCTTTATTAATAACCATTTAATAATCCAGGATGATATGGAAACTCTAATTTGACTTCCTTATGACTGAGGTATAATTATGTGCTATTTTCTAGTATATAAAAGCAGTTACTTCAACTATTTCTCCCAATTTCACAATTGTTTCCAGTAGCCCAAAGTAGAAATTCTCCTATATTTTTCTATAATATCAAAGTCCAGGGTGTTTCTCATCCCAAGCTGTTCAGTGGTTGTGGTTTGCCACTTGGCCATGCTTTACTTTTTTCTTGTTTGTTTGTTTAGAGACCACTAAAAGTGAGTACATTGCCAGCTTATCTTTCTGAGTTTGTGATACCTCGCTCAGGAGGATATTCTCCAAGTCAATCCATTTACCTGCAAATTTTACGATATCATTTTTTCATATTGTTGAATAGTACTCCATTGTGTAATTGTACCACAGTTTGTTAATCCATTCTTCAGTTGAGGGACATCTAGGTTGTTTCTAGGTTCTTGCTATTACAAATAATGCTGTTATGAACATAGTTGAGCTAATACCTTTGGAGTGTGACTGTGCATCTTTAGGGTATATACCCAGGAGTGGTATTGCTGGGTCCTTGGGGAGATTGATTCTCAGTTTTCTGAGAAACTGCCATACTGCATTCCAAAGTGGCTGAACAAGCTTACACTCCCACCACCAATGGAGGAGTGTTCCCCTTACTCCGCATCCTCTCCAGCATAGGCTGTCCTCTTTGTCTTTTATCTTAGCCAATGTAACAGAAGTCAGGTTGCTTTGATTTGCATTTCTGTGATGACTAAAGATGATGAGCATTTTTTCAGGTGCCTTTCAGCCATTCATAATTCTTCTGCTGAGAATTCCCTTTTTAGATCTGAACCCCATTTTTTTTGATCGGGTTATTCAAGGTTTTGAGCTCTAGATTCTTGAGTTCTTTATATATCTTAGAAATCAGTCTTCTATCACTTGTATGGTTGGCACAAATCTTTTCCCATTCAGTAGGCTGTCTTTTTGTCCTATTGACAGTGTCCTTGGCTTTACAGAAGCTTCCTAGTTTCAGGAGATCCTACTTATTGATTGTTGGTCCTACTGTCTGTGCCACTGGTATTATATTTAGAAAGTGGTCACCTGTGCCAATTCATAGAAGTGTATTTCCCACTTTCTTTTCTATCAAGTTTAAAGTGGCTGGGTTTATGTTGAGGTCTCTAATCCACTTGGATTTGAATTTTGGCAGGGTGACAGATCTATTTGCATTTTTCTACACACTTCCATCCAGTTATGCAAACACCATTTGTTAAATATGCTATCTTGTTTCCATTGAATATTTTGGGGCTCTTTGTCAAAGATCAGGTGTTTATAGGTTTTTGGGTTAAGGTCTGGATCCTCAATTCTATTCCATTGATCCACAGGTCTATTTTCATGCCAATACCAGGATGTTTTTAATTACTGTAGCTCTATAGTATAACTTCAAGTCGGGGATGGTGATACCTCCTGAGGTGCTTTTGTTCAGTAAAATTTTTTTGGCAATCCTGGCTTTCCTGTTATTCAAAAAGAAATTGAGTATTATTCTTTCAAAGTCCAAAAAGTACTGTGTTGGGATTTTGATGGGCAGTGCATTGAATCTGTAGATTGCCTTTGGTAGAATTGCCATTTTTACTATGGTGATCCTACCTATCCTGGAACATGGGAGACCTTTCCATTTTCTGATATCCTCTTCAATTTCTTTCTTCAATGATTTAAAGTTTTTGTCAAATAGGTCTGTTATGTCTTTGGTTATAGTTACTCCAAGGTATTTAATACTATTTTCAGCTATTATGAAGTGTAATGTTTTCCTTTATTCTTTTTCAGCTCTTCTATCTTTAGTGTATAAAAGGGCTACTGATTTCTTTGAGTCAGTCTTGTATCCTGCTACATTGCTGAAAGTATTTATCAGCCGTAGCAGATCCTTGGAAGAATTTTGTGGGTCACTTATGTATACAGTCATATCATCTGCAAATAGATATAGCTTCACTTCTTCTTTTCCAATTTGTATCCCCCTTAATCTCTTTTCATTCCCTTATTGCTTTAGCTAAAACTTCGAGAATTATATTGAGTAGATAAGGGGAGAGAGGACATCCTTGTCTAGTTCCTGATTTTAGTGGGATATCTGAGTTTTTCTCTATTAAGTATGATACTGGCTGTCAGCTTCTTGTAAATCGCCTTTATTATATTTAGCTATTCTCCCTGTATTCCTGATCTCTCCAGGGCTTTAATCATAAAGGAGTGTTGGATTTTGTCAAAGGCTTTTTCTGCATCTAAGGATATGATTATGTGGTTTTGTTCCTTTAGATTGTTTATATGATGGATAACTTTTACAATTTTTCGTATGTTAATCCAGCCCTGCATTTCTGGGATGAAGCCTACTTGGTCGTGGTGGATGACATCTATTATATAATGTTGTATACGGTTTGCCAAAATTTTGTTGAGAATTTTCGCATCAATATTCATGAGGGAAATTGGTCTGTAATTCTCCTTCATGTTGTGTCTTTGAGTGGCTTGGGTATTAGGGTGATTGTGGCCTCATAAATGGAATTTGGCAATATTCCTTCAGTTTCTACTGTGTGAAATAGTTTGAGGAGTAACGGTAGTAATTCTTCTTTGAATGTCTGGTAGAATTCGGCACTAAAACCATCTGGACCAGAGCTTTTATTTTTGGGGAGGCTTTTCATGACAGCTTCAATTTCCTTAAGGGTTATAGGCCTGTTTAGGTAATTAATATGATCTTCATTTAATTTTAGTAGATAGTACCTGTCCAGAAAGCTGTCCATTTCTTCTAGGTTTTTGATTTTTGTGGAATACAGATTTTCAAAACATGATCTGATATTTCTCTGTATTTCCTGGGGTTCTCTTGCTATATCCCCTTTTTTATTTCTGATTTTGTTGATTTGAACATTTTCTTTGTGTTTTTTGATTAGTTTGGCTAAGGACTTACATATCTTGTTAACTTTCTCAAAGAACCAACTCTTAGATTCATTGATTCTTTGTATTGTTCTTTTTGTTTCAATTCTATTGATTTCAGCTCTAAGGTTGATTATTTCCTGCCATCTACTCCTTCTAGGTGAGTTCACTTCTAATTGTTCTAAGGCTTTCAGTTGAGGTGTTAGGTCTCTAGTGTGGGATTTCTCTAGGTTTTTCATGTAGGCATCTAGCGCTATGAGATTTCTTCTTAAGACTGCTTTCATTGTGTCCCACAAGTATGGATACATTGTGGATTCATTTTCATTAAATTCTAGGAAGACTTTGATTTTTTCCTTAAATTCTTCCTTGACCCAGAGATGGTTCAGCTGAGTGATGCTTAGTTTCCACGAGTTGGGAGGCTTTCTTTGATTTTTTATGTTGTTGAACTCTAATTTTAGGTCCTGGTGGTCTGATATGTTACAAGGGATTATTTCTATTTCTTTGTATGTGTTGATATTTGCTTTATGACCAATTATGTGGTCAATCTTGGAGAAAGTTCCATGAGGAGCTGAGAAATATGTATATTCCTTTGTATTTGGGTGGAAGGTTCTGTAGATATCTATGAAATCCATTTGCATCTCAACCTCTTTTAGACTCCTTATTTCTCTGTTGAGTCTTTGTCTGGTTGACCTATCGAGGGTTGAAAGTGGGGTATTGAAGTCTCTCACTATTAGGGTGTAAGAATTGATGTGAGATTCGAGCTTTAGCAGTCCTTCTTTTACATAAGTATGTGCCCTTATATTAGGGACATAAATATTTAGGATTGAAATCTCCTCTTGACCGATTTTTCCTGTGATGAATAAGTAATGACCAACTTGATCCTTTTAATTCCTTTTAGCTTAAAGTCTACTTTGTTAGATATTAGGATGGCAACCCCCACTTGTTTCTTAGGACTATTTGAGTGGAAAATCTTTTCCCAATACTTTATTCTAAGCCTGTGTCTGTCTTTGCATTTGAGGTGTTTTTCTTGTAGGGAACAGAAGGATGGCTTCTGTTGCTGTATCCATCTTGTTAGTGTGTGACGTTTTATAGGAGAGTTGAGACCATTCTTATTAAGGGAAATTAGTGACCATTGATTCATATTTCCTACCATTTTTGGTGGTAACTCATTTGTATTACCTTTCTCTGGAGTATTCTTCTATGGAATTATTGATTGTTTGTAGTTTCGTGGGTGTATCTGGGGTCCTTATGTTGGAGTTTTCCCTCTAAAACTTTCTGTAGTGCTGGTTTGGTAGATAGATATTCTTTCAGTCTGACTTTGTCATGAAATAACTTGTTTACTCTATCTATGGTGATTGATAATTTTACATGGTATAGTATTCTAGTTTGACAGTTATGCTCTTTTAGCATCTGTATAACTTCTGACCAACCCTTCTAGCTTTCATCGTTTCCATTGTATAGTCAGGTGTTATTCTGATAGGTCTGCCTTTTTATGTGAGTTGGCCCTTTGCTTTTGCAGCTCTTAAAATTTTTTCTTTGTTCTGTATGTTTTGTGGCTTGATTATAATTTGGCATGCTAACTTTTTGGGGGGTCATATCTATTTGGTGGTCTGTAAGCTTCTTGTATCTTTATAGGCATTTCCTTCTTCAGGTTAGGGATGTTTTCTTCTATGATTTTATTGAAAACATTATCTGTGCCTTTGAGCTGGTATTCTTCTCCTTCCTCTATTCCTATTATTCTCAAGTTAGGTCTTTTCATGGTGTCCCAGATTTCTAGAACATTTTGTGTTATGGCTTTATTGGTTTTAAAATTTTCTTTGACTGATATATCTATTTGAGCTACTGAGTCTTCCACCTCAGAGATTCTATCTTCCATCTCTTGAATTCTGTTGATTATGCTTGTATCTGTGGTTCCAGCTTTTTTTTATGTTTTCTATTTCCATCTTTGTCTCATTTTGTGCCTTTTTTATTGCTTCTATTTCAGCTTTTAGTTCCTGGCATGTTTCTTTAATTTTTTGGTTTACTTTTCCTTGGTTTTTTTTCATAGATTTGTTCATCTCTTCCAATTTTTTGTTTGTACTTTCTTCTATTTTTTTAAGGCAATTTTTCATATCTTCTTTGAGAGCTTCAATGATCATTATAAAGGAATTTTTGGTGTTGCTTCCTTTTGTTTCCTCTTCATTGCTCAGTTCAGATCTTGTATTTGTAGAATTGCCTCTTTCTTCTAGATTTACCTTGTTGTTCTTTAAATTATTATGTAAATTTTTTCCACTGGTGTCTGCCCAGGGCTTCAATGGTTCATGATTAGATGATTAGGTGGCTCCTTGTAAGTTGTGGTACTCAGGCTTGTGTGTCTCCTGTCACCTCTGAACAAAAGGTCCGCTCAATCTCTACCTCTGCTCTGGGCAGCCAACTGAATTTCAAGTGTTCAATTCTTCTCTATTTAAGCAGTTGGAGGCAAGTTTGCTGTACAAATTCCCTCATCAGCAGCTGGGGGGACCATGGCAGTCAGAGTTTATCTCTGTCTACTACAGAGTGCGTGGCGACACACTCTACAGGCAGCACCTGGTCCCAGAACCGGACGAATCTTTTCTTTATTAGACTTTCTTCTAACATCTTTGAAAAAAAAGAGCCATAAAAATGATTCTCTATCCTCCATAGAGAACCATGTCAGAAAACTGTAGTTCTAGGAAGACACTAACCTTGATGATCTGATAAGTTCCATTATTGCTATTTATTTCCAATGTAAATTTTTAATATTTTTTCTATAGTAAGAAAATATTCCAAGTCAGATACTGTCAGATTTTCAGGTACTGGTGTCCTTCTATCATTTCCCACTGATTCGAGTGCCCATCAACATATGTCTGTAGTAATCACGAATGTATTTTAGTATGAATAAAGTCTCATTTTTTTATCCATCTATCCCCTGTTCAAACTCCTTTCCCTCACCTACCCCTCCCAGTCACTCTCTTTTCTCCTCATCTCCTTATCTCCTCCCCATTAAGGGCAGCAAATCCAAAGGCCCCAAGGTAGCTTAGTTCAGCATTTACTCCAGGCAGATCTGCTTTCCTCACTAACAACATCAAGACTGGGTCAGGTGTTCCTCTGGGGGGAATGGGCTCTAAGTTGCCAGTCCAATGTGTTTCAGATTCCAAGATATTCAGTGGTTGTGATTTTCAGCTTGGACATGCTTTGTTTTTTGTTTAAAGTCCACTAATGAGTGAGTACATCCCCTGCTTATTTTTCTGGGATTGTGATGCCTTGCTCAGGAGGATATTCTCCATAATCATCCATTTGCCTGCAAATTTTAGAATATCATTTCTCTTACTGCTTAGTAGTACTCCATTGTGTAGATTAGATGTACCACAGCTTGTTAATCCATTCCTCAGTTGAGAGGCATCTAAGTTGTTTCCAGGTTCTTACTATTATGAATAATGTTTCTATGATCATAATTTAGCTAATGCTTTTGGGGTGCCAATGTGTGTCTTTAGAGTATATACCTAAGAGTGGTATTGCTGGATCCTTGGGGAGATAGACTCCCAGTTTTCTGAGAAACTGCCATACTGCATTCCAGAGTGGCTAAACAAGTTTACACTCCAACCAACAATGTAGGAGTGTTCCCCTTACTTCACATCCTCTCCAGCATAGGTTTTCATCTGTGTTTTTAATCTTAGCCATTCTGATAGGTCAAAGGTGGTATCTCAAAGTTGTTTTCATTAGCATTTCTCTGATGGCTAACAATCTTGAGCACTTTTTCATGTGCCTTTCAGCCATTTGTAATTTTTCTGCTGAGAATTCCCTTTTTAGTTCTTAACCTCATTTTTTAAGTTGAGTTATTCAAGGTTTTGGGCTCTAGTTTCTTGAGTTCTTTATATATTTTAAAAATCAGTCCTCTGTCATTTTAACAATGGGTTGGTAAAAATCTTTTCCCATTCTGTAGGCTGTCATTTTGTCTTATTGACTGTGCCCTTGGCCTTGCAGAATTTTCTCAGTTTCAGGAGGTCCCACTTATTGATTGTTGTTCTTAGTGTGTATGCTAATGGTTTTATATTTAATAACTTAGAATTTTATTGATGTGAGATATGGTTGCTTCTGGCAGTATCAATTCACTCACAAGAGGATGTTAGGTATCAACAACACTCTATATGGAGTTTTTCTTCTTCCTGGAGTAAATGGGCTATTGCACAAAGAGCAGCCCCTGCCTCAGCTGCTGACAAGCATGAACACTAGTTATTCCAGATGAGCAGGACACAAGGAAAATTGACTGCTAAACCTAGATAAGATATGGGAGGACAGTATTTTAAAAAATTCTACTTTAAAAATGGGTTTGTCAGTTATTCTAGGGCTATGTCCAAAAGTGGATGCCCCAACATTACAAAAAAAATTGGGTGACTGGGAAGTTAACTATCTCTTTTCTTTCTAGTACTTTCTGCTCTTAAGGTAATATTATTTTTCTTCTCAGGTTTATGGTAGAGTTTAAAACTTCATAGTTATAGTTACAATTCTCTGGTATTTTAGCAAAGAACAGTTTAAGGACAGTTATTGTACTAATCACTGTTACTTGCCAATTTCCTTGGTCCTAATATTTAAAATGTGGTTTTTGCTTGATGTTCTTCTTATAGGCTGTAGATCTATTCTTGAATTTTTTTCTTCTAGACAGTGCTTTATAATTGTTCATGTATATAACTTTATACTACGTTTAGATCCTTCTGTTTTAGACAAAAAGGGGAAGTTTTAGGGGAATTTGCTCCTCTAAGTACCTTGGAGTATCTGGCCCAATAGAGGCATGGCTTCATGGCTGGATATGTGATTGCCTATAACTAAAGAGGGTTCACAGATTCACTCTCTCTGTCTCTGGATGATTAGAGACAAAATGGTTAGTTCCATTCTCTCCCAGGAATAACAAAGGCCAACAGCAGCTGTTGTCCTATAATTCTGTATCTATGAGTATATTTTTCTGCCTTTTCATAGCTCAATAAATTCTTGATACCCCTCAAACAGACTCTTGTGGAATCAATGTAGCAGATCCTCTGTAAGATAAATATTAATTATTTTTCTTGTAAGTTATATTTATTTATTTATTATTGAAAATGGATATGGTAAGTCTAATAGCAGTTTTCCCTCCCCTTTTTTGTCCCAGAACCTTTTTACTTTCCTACCCATAAAACTCCTTGCTTTCTCTCTCTTTAGTAACTAGACAAAAAACAAGAGAAAAAGAACTAATGCTAATACAGCTGAAATCCCAAGAAACACACATACAGACACAAAGAAAACCCCAAATAATTAGAAATTCCAATGTAAAAGCCTAATATTAAAAAACAGTCAAATAAAATGAGATAAAAATATTCTACAAAATACCATTAAGTTCATTTTGTGTTGACCATCTAGTTCTCGAAATAGGACATACCTTTAAATACTGTTTATAAATTTAGTGAGAGTGTAATAGAGTAGCTCATATGTGTTTTTTTAATAATCAGAAATATTTTTTATGTGACACAGATTTTTAAGACTTCTATATACTTTTCTACTTTTTTTTCTTCTTTATTTTGTATTTATCAAAAAACAGTAAAAAGAATTTAAAAATGTGGAAGAGTTAACAATAACTATACAGAGGATAATAATCATAGGCATGGCTTATCAAGGGTGGAAATGCAAATAAGATTGCTACACGTATATTTTCTTTGTGTTCAGCTTTCCCTCTGAATTTTTTTTTCCATCCCTGTATATTCTTATTCAAGGTCTCTTCCCCCTCCCACCACATCTGGTCATTTTTCTTCTCTGCAATTCCCCATCCCCTCCCTTGGCAGGGAGCAGACAGTCCTATGGTCCCACTGGCTCAATAATGCTTGGATCAGTCTTCACTCCCGGCCAAATCCAGTTATGTCTTCCCTCCCTCAAGAGTGAGTCAGGTGTTCCTATAGTTGGAGTGGGGTTTGAAGGGTCAGTCCAGGGTGTTTCTGATCCCAAGCTGTTCAGTGGTTGTGGTTTGCTGCTTGGGCATGTTTGGCTTTTTCTCTTGTTTGTTTAGAGACCACTAGTGAGTGAGTACATCCCCTGCTTATCTCTCTGAGTTTGTGATACTTCGCTCAGGAGGATATTCTCCAAATCCATCCATTTGCCTTTGAATATTAGGATATCATCTTTCTTACTACTGAGTAGTATTCCACTGTGTAGATGTACCACAGTTTGTTAATCCATTCTTCAGTTGAGGGACATCTAGGTTGTTTCCAGGTTCTTGCTATTACAAATAATGCTGCTATGAACATAGTTGAGCTAATATCTTTGGAGTGTGAATGTGCCTCTTTAGGATATACACCCAGAAGTGGTATTGCTGGGTCCTTGGGGAGATTGATTCTCAATTTTCTGAGAAACCTCCATATTGTATTCCAAAGTGGCTGAACGAGCTTACACTTTCACCAACAATGGAGGAGTGTTCCCCTTGCTCCGCATCCTCTCCAGAATAGGCTGTCATCTGTGCCTTTTATCTTAGCCAATCTAACAGGTGTTAGGTGGTATCTCAAAGTTGTTTTGATTTGAATTTCTCTGATGGCTAAAGATGAAGAGCACTTTTTCAAGTGCCTTTCAGCCATTCGTTGTTCCTCTGCTGAGAATTCCCTTTTTAGATCTGAACCCCATTTTTTGATAGGGTTATTCAAGGTTTTGAGATCTAAATTCTTGAGCTCTTTATATACCTTAGAGAAGGGTTATTCAAGGTTTTGAGATCTAAATTCTTGAGCTCTTTATATACCTTAGAGATCAGCCCTCTATCACTTGTAGGGTTGGTGAAAATCTTTTCCCATTCTGTAGGCTGGTGTTTCGACCTATTGACAGTGTCCTTGGCTTTGCAGAAGCTTCCCAGCTTCAGGAGATCCCACTTATTGATTGTTGGTCTTAGTGCCTGTGCCACAGGTGTTATATTTAGGAAATGGTGGCCTGTGCCAATTTGTAGAAGTGTATTTCCCACTTTCTTTTCTATCAAGTTCAAAGTGGTTGGGGTTAAGTTGAGGTCTTTGATCCACTTGGATTTGAGTTTGTGCAGGGTGACAGGCTCGGATCTATTTGCATTTTTCTACACACTTCCTTCCAGTTATGTCAACACCATTTGTTAAATATACTATCTTTTTTCCATTGAATGTTTTGGGCCTCTTTGTCAAAAATCAGATGTTCATAGGTTTTTGGGTTAATGTCTGGATCCTCAATTCTAGTCCATTGGTCCACAAGTCTGTTTTTATGCCAGTACCAGGTTGTTTTTATTACTGTAGCTCTATAGTATAGCTTGAAGTCAAGGATGGTGATACCTCCTGAGGTTCTTTTGTTGAGTAAAATTATTTTGGCAATCCTGGCTTTCCTGCTATTCCAAAAGAAATTGAGTATTGTTCTTTCAAGTTCCAAAAAATATTGTGTTGGGATTTTGATAGGCAGTACATTGAATCTGTATATTGCCTTTGGTGGAATTGCCATTTTTACTATGTTGATCCTACCAATCCAAGAACATGGGAGAGCTTTCCATTTTCTGATATCCTCTTCAATTTCTTTCTTCAATGATTTAAAATTTTTGTCAAATAGGTCTGTTACTTCTTTGGTTATAGCTACTCCAAGGTATTTAATACTATTTGCAGCTAATATGAAGGGTAATGTTTCCCTTATTTCTTTTTCAGCTCTTCTATCTTTAGCGTATAGAAGGGCTA
>PVIH01016065.1:0-47061 GCA_004025045.1 Sigmodon hispidus
TCTCCCCAAGGACACAGCAATACCACTTCTGGGTGTATACCCTAAAGAGGCACATTCACACTCCAAAGGTATTAGCTCAACTATGTTCATAGCAGCATTATTTGTAATAGCAAGAACCTGGAAACAACCTAGATGTCCCTCAACTGAAGAATGGATTAACAAACTGTGGTACATCTACACAATGGAATACTACTCAGCAATTAGAAAAAATGATATCCTAAAATTCACAGGCAAATGGACAGATTTGGAGAATATCCTCCTGAGTGAGGTATCACAAACTCAGAAAGATAAGCAGGGGAAGTACTCACTCATTAGTGGTCTCTAAACAAACAAACAAGAAAAAAAGCCAAGCATGCCCAAGCAGCAAACCACAACCACTGAACAGCTTGGGATCAGAAACACCCTGGACTGACCCTTTGGATCCCACTCCAACTATAGGAACACCTGACTCACTCTTGAGGGAGGGGCGACAAAACTGGATTTGGCCAGGAGTGGAGACTGATCCATGCATTATTGGGTCAGTGGGATCATAGGACTGTCTGCTCCCTGCCCAGGGAGGGGATGGGGAGTTGTGGAGAAGAAAAAATGACCTGATGTGGCGGGAGGGGGAAGGGACCTTGAATAAGAATATACAGGATTGGAAAAAAAAATTCAAAGGGAAAGCTGAACACAAAGTAAATATATGTGTAGCATTCTTATTTGTATTATCACCCTTGATAAGTTATGCTTATGATTTTTATCTTCTTTATAGTTATTGTTAACTTATCAGCATTTTAAATTCATTTTACTATTTTTCTTGATAAATACAAAATAAATAAAGAGGAAAAAAAGAAATTAATTGTGTGTTTGTTTATGTTTGCCATTGGTAAGAAATTCCCAAGAGGCCTGTGTCCTAATCTACTCAACTTGGAGGAGTTGTTGCTTTCTGTACTCCAGGTGATTTAAGGTGCTAATCTGTTGGCCTTAAAATAGGGAGGAGTTCACTATAAGAGCCAAGTGGACTCTCAAACGTAGAAACAGAAGGGAAAGCATATAGTGTTAGACTTAAGTACCCTGAAAAGGGCTTAATCATCAACTGATTTAATCAGCAGCTTTAAA
Source organism: Sigmodon hispidus (assembly GCA_004025045.1). Lineage (NCBI taxonomy): Eukaryota > Metazoa > Chordata > Mammalia > Rodentia > Cricetidae > Sigmodon > Sigmodon hispidus. The sequence continues at coordinate 1,099 of PVIH01016065.1, forward strand.
GATTACAAAATTCCAGAGCCAAGAACTGTACTCAACCCACAGAGGCTGAAAGGTAAAAAAAATTTCTGCCTCATGATACCTTGGAAAATACAATGCATCTTACTCAGAAATTTTAGTTCATTGTGGTCAATTTTAGAATAAAAATTAAAAAACAAAAAAGCAAATATATTGTTGGGAGAACAGGAAAAAGGTTGATAAATTTCACATATTCTATTGTAGGTGTTCACTGCTACATCATGTCAGTCTTGGATTTGAATGAGGAGATACTAATGGTCACCTGATAAGGCATACTATATATTTTACATGATATCAAAAGATATTTTAGGTCAGATACAGAGGAAGGTGATTAATAGCTATTAAGAGAACTAAAGATGGCCCACATTAGTTTATACTTTTTTCTTTTTTTTTTTAATTATTTTGTTCCAGCTTGATCACAGCTTCCATTCCATCCTCAACTTGTATTCCCTCCCCCTTCCAATCCTATCTTGCCCCCTTCTCTTCAGAAAATGGTAGGTCTCCCATTTGTGGTATATAAAGTTACAGTAAAACTAGACACACCCTCTCCTATTGAGATTGGACAAAGCAACCCAGCAGGAGGTATAGGGTCCCAAAAGCAGGTAACAGAGTCAGAGACAGCCCCTGCTCTCACAGTTTGGAATTCCATAAGAAGACCAAGCTACACAACTGTAACAACTATGCAGAAGACCTGAGTCAGTTCATGTAAAATCTCTCATTGGCAGTTCAGTCTACAATCTATGAGATCCTACAATCCCAGGTTAGTTGTGGCTTCCTTGGTTCTTCTGGCTTTCACATTCTCCCTCCCCCTCTCCAGCAGCATTCTCAAGGTCTGCCTAACATTTGGCTCTGGTCTATGTTTCTGTTTCTATCTGATGCTGTGTGAATATCTCTGATGACAATTGGGCTAGGCAACAATCTATGAGTATAACAGAATAGGATTACTAATCATACCATAATCATTGACTAATAATTTTTTGCCTGTCATGTTTGTTTTTTCCTAGACGTCTGTGACATCCAGTCTCTGTTTTGTGGCCCTCCAGGCAGTGTCATGGGTGTGCTCACTCTCATTGTATGGGTCTCAGGCTAGACCAGTAGTTACTTGGCCATTTTCATAATTTCTGCACCATCTTTGCCCTGGAATAATTTGTACTGGGCAAATTGTAAACCAAAGTTCATGTGGCATGATTGAAATCCTAATCCATCTACTGGAAATCTTGTCTGGTTATAGAACATGATTCTTGAACTCTTAGATAGGATCACTTTCATAGATTCCAGGGGGTTTCTGTTGCACTAGGTTTCTAGCTCATGCTCGAGATGCCCCTGATTCCAATCCCAGTATTCTCTCTCTCTCTCTCTCTCTCTCTCTCTCTCTCTCTCTCTCTCTCTCTCTCTCTCTCTCTCTCTCTCTTTCTCTCTCTCTTTCTCTCTCTCTTTCTCTGTCTCTCTCTTTTCTCTCCAATTTTCTACTCTCCAAAGTAACAGACATAACTAAAAACATTCATTCCCAGAGTGCTGCAAGATTTGTCTGGTAGAGAAGTTTGGTGAAATATTAGCTGAAGATGTGTTACATTTATTTGTTCTGTGGAATATTTGTTTATTGATGCAAACATGTATTGCATATTTTATGTTGCATTTGTTTAACCCTGTGAAGCTGTGTTACTTTCCCTATTAAAAACACCTGATTGGTCTAATAAAGACCTGAATGGACAATAGATAGAGGAACGACTTCCAGGCAGAAAGAATAAATAGGAAAAGAAAAGGAGAAAATTGAGGAGTTAAAGAAGGAGAAGAGGGAGGACTCCAGGAACCAGCTACAAAGCTACACAGCTAGCCATGGATAAAGACATAAAGAATGACATATAGAAAAAGTAAAAGTGCAGAGGCAAAAGATAGGTGGGATAATTTAAATTATAAAAGTTAGCTATAAATAAGCCAAGCTAAGGCAAGACATTCATAAGAAAAAATAAGTCTCTCTGTGGTTATTTAAAAAAAAAAACACAGACAACTGATGTTATTCTTTGTTCATTTAAGCTTTGATTGGATTATTGGAGGCCCACCTGCATTGAGAGATAAGTGTGTTGTTTGTTCTTTCAATCTACTAATTTAAGAGTAATTCAGATATTTTCATACAAATACCTAGCAAAAAGATTTGAACCGTACCTTGGTAGCCCATAGCCTTGAAAAGCTGACACATAGAATGGATTTGCACACATGAGAATATTGGAAAACTAGCTGAGATAATAAATATGTGTGAAAATGAAAGCACAGCCAGAAGGAATCATTTCATGTAATTTTAGAGACATGGGAGCTGATGCTTGGTACAGCTTGCTTCTGCTTATACGTGACAGTCTAGATTCACATTTAAGGGGGTAGCCTCTGGAATAAGAAATGTGAATTTAAATGCTGCCTGCACTGTATTAGCATGGTACTGGGCATATTTTAAATCACTCGAATGTTTGCAAACAGGAAATATACTAATCCCTGTCAGGCAAAGTAGTTCAAATAAATACAAAAGAATAAGCATAGCACCATGATGTATATCGGCAAATAAACCTGTTTTATTATTTTTATCAGCAGGTTGTATAGAGTAGAAAAGCCCAAGATGGAAGAGAAACTTCTTTCATCAAATGCAATTCTGTCTGTCAATAAGTTTATTTTCTTTGGAAAGGATTTGTTCACTGTGTCTTTTCTTCATAGACATTGCATGTTTATGTGGAAATCAATAGTACACAACAAACATCCTGTAAAAGACAATGCACACATGCCTGTGAAGCTCCCCTGATTCTCCCAGCTTCTATTATATATCCAGTGTTGGGAGGCAAGCTATCCCTCATCACATTGAAAATTAAAGGGACTGCTTGGCTGATGCCACTGGAGGTTTCATAGCACAAGGAGCTCCTGAGCTGTTCTTGAAGGACACTGGTCCCACAGGATGAGAGAGAATTAAAAGTGTCATTTCCTGTGGCTTTTCCTATGGTCTGCTAAGTAGTGATTTTCACACTTCATAGAGTATTCATTTCCCTTCATCCTGACTGAGAAATTTAGTAGAAACACAAAACGAAGGGTTTTTAAAAATCAATTGCCTGTGAATGATGTTACATCAGGGTAAGTCAGCAAATGAGGTGCCTTCCAAGCCTGAGTCCCCTAGAGTGTCACCATGTAGATCTTTTAGCAAAAAGAGGCCAGGGGAATATCATGAAGCATTATTCAGTGGTATTTGTAGCTTATAAGGCTTAGCAAGACAAGTGCCAGATTGTAGTATGGAAGATAATGGCAGCGAGCATGCCTAACAGTATAAAAAACATATGGAGCTGGGAGCTAGGGACCAGAGCCAGGTCACTGTGGGGTCTAATAGTAAGATTAGCATGAAAAAGATATATAGCAATTAGCTTGTTACCTAACCTCATGGGCAGTAAATTTTACCATATGCATGCTTAACCTGTTTGACATAACTTGAAATAATAAGATAATAAATTGTCAGCTTCACTTGTAATATTCTTTTTATAGAGTCAGGCACATCCATGACAGAACCAAGGCTTGTTTAGTTGACAGGGAGATTGGATTGTTCTGGATGCAGTCATCTTTTTTGCTTGTTTGTGAAACTCTATGCAGCCATGCCAAATTCAGACTTATCTAACCCAATGGACAAAAAAGTAGCTCTTTTTAAAAATACAATCATTTAAACTTATCAAAGTCCATGGGAAGACATAATATGCATGAACAAAAAATATATGACTTTGAGCTCAAAATTTCAAACTACTTACAAATTTCCTTTCCAGATGGCCTTGCAGATTCTTCAGCAAAGCACAGGAGAGATTAATGCACATTGTTAATTACTTATATGTGTGTGGGTTTAGGAGAAGGGTTACCTCAGCTTTTCACTTGGAATTCTGATAAAGTTGAGGTGTCAGCTAGGTCCTAATTACTTATGGAGCTCAAAAGAAAGACCTTTGATGATTAACTTCTCAAATATAGAGGTAACTATGGAAAACGAGGATTTTAAATATATCAGATAAATAAGAAAAACTACCAAAATAGTAGCAAAGAGTAGAATAGTAAAATGGAAATAACAGAGACTTTTTTGATGGAGATACACAAGGGTTACAGCATTTAGTATTTGTTCTTATAGGCTGAAAATAGCCACAACCAAAACTAAGGCTGAAAAGGGATTGCCTCTGACACATCCTTCAGCGTTATAACCAAAGGTTTATTCAGTTTGAAGTCATATTTTTTTTTGTTGAGAAGAAAATGCTTATATCTATATCTCCATCCATGATATATATTTAGTGTATTCTGGGCATAGCTGACTTGCTCTGACTGAGAATGAATCCTGAACATTAACTGATTATCAGCTTGCTTTAAAGGCATTGTGACAGTGCAAAAACGTCATCAGTACTCCCATTTATATATTGTCTGCTTTTGCAATGTAAGCTTTAGTCTTTAAGATGATAGGAATTATGAGTCACAGTTACCTATGTTTGCCATGTTGTTTAGGTCTTTTAGATATTTTGTACAATATGTCACATGGAGAGGAGTCTTCAAACACTTCATAGACCTAGAGAATATGGCCTTTAAATGTTTTGTTATTCAAAATTTGGCTAAGAGACATGATTGCTTTTGGCAGCACCATTTCTTTCCCAAGATTGTGTTGGACACTGAAGACGCTCCACATGGAGTTTGTATTCCATGGTGTATAATGGCCTGGGCAAAGAACTGCCCTTTGCCTCAACTGTTGACAGTCAGCACACTGTCCAATTTAGACATGCAGGATGAAAGACAAAAGACTGCTGAAATCTGCCATAGTAGGAAAAAATGGTTTCTCAAAATACTCTTCCTCTGAAAAAAAAATATCTGTCAGATATCTAAGGCCTATATCCATAAAAATTGGATGCTCCAACTAGTAGAAAAGCTGTGGGTGACTGTCTAGGCAGCTGACAGTCACTGTCTTCTCCTACTAAATTTCAGAAGTCAGAAGTTACTCACTCTTATTCCCATCTTACTCAAGTAATATAATCTCCTCAGGTCTTGATAGGGTTGGAGAACTTAGGTGCTAGATTCATATAACTCAAGATAAATATCTTTGGAGTAATCTGTGTATCTTGCCACACATAAGTATTTGGCACTTCATTATATGTTTCGTGTTTATTGTTCTTTAAAACGTGAGTTTTAGTACAACTCTACCACCCTAGCCTCTTGATGCACAGCTGAGTAAGAGGTGAGTGGTACCAAGATCCTCAGGCTAAGCAGGAGACCTTGGTACTCTCTGAATTCCGACCCAGGAACAATACCCCAACACCCCAAACAATACCCAGCTCCATCCCAAATCAAAGAAATCTGGGATAGCACCCCTCCAAACCCAGTTTCCAGCAAAACATAGCCGGAGAGACATCCCATGGGTCAAGCCCTGCTCAAACTGCAATTTGGGTCATCACACTCTGACAATTGGACCACCTGAAGCCTCCCAATACACAGCTGACTAAGAGCTGACTAAAAGACAACTAAGAGCTGATTAAGAACAACCCCTGCAACAATGGGAGACACACAGCACCTTGGCTTATAGACAACTAAGAGCAGCCCTGAAATTCCTGGAGACACACAGACTCCTGGGACAACAACTGACTAAGAGCCTACCAAGAGCTGACTAAGAGTGAACTAAGGAAGCAATAGGCAGACGCCAATGGAAAAATACAAGTAACAATATAAGGATCAACAAGACACCAGAAGAAGCTGGTGGTTCTACAACATCAAGACCTGAGCATAACAATGAAGAGGTAACAGAAGGAAATGAACACAAAAGCAACTTTATGAAGATAATTGAAGCTATAAAATAAGATATTAAAAACTCCCTTAAAGAAATAGAAAAAAATACAAACAAAAAATTGAAAGAGATTAACAAAACCCTAAAAGAAAATATAGAAAAACAAGAAAAAATAAATAAACTCGTAAAAGATACATTCCAGGAATTTAAAATTGAAATAGAAGCAATAAAAAAGGCACAAACCTAGGCAAAGCTGGAAATAGAAAACCTAAAAGAAGCAAACGAAAACTAAAGATTCAAGCATAACCAACAGTCTGATGCTGGCATTAAAAACAGCCTTGTGGATCAATGGAAACGAATTGAAGACCCCAACATTAACCCATACACCTATGAACACTGATTTTTGACAAAGAGACCAAAATTATTCAATGGAAAGATGATAGTACCTTCAAAAAATGGTGTTGGCATAACTGAATTGGTAGTATGTAAGATAATGCAAATAGATCCAAACCCTGCAAAAACTCAAATCCAAATGGATAAAACACATCAATATAAACCCAGCTACACTGTACTTAATAGAAAAGAAAGTGGGAAATACCCTTAAACACATTGGCACAAGTGAGTACTTCCTAAATATAGCACCAGTAGCATAGGCACTAAGAATAACAATCTAAAAGTGGGACCTCCTGAAACTGAAATGCTCCTATAAGGCCAAGGGCAGAGCCAATAAGACAAACCAAAAGTCTATACAGATTGGGAAAAGACCTTCACCAACCCTACAGCTGACGGAGAACTGATCTTTAAAATTTTTAGAGGACTGAAGAAACTAGAGCCCCAAACCATAAGTAACCCAATTTAAAAATGGGTTCAGAGCTAAATAGAGAATTCTCAACAGAAGAATTACAAATGGCTGGAAGACACTTTAAAAATTGTTCCACATCTTTACACATCAAAGAAATTCAAATAAAAACAACTTTGAAATACCACCTTACATTTGTCAGAATGGCTAAGATCAAAAACACGAATAACAAGCTATGCCGGAAAGGATGTGAAGCAAGAGGAACACTGCTCCATTGTTTGTGAGAGTGTAAACTTGCACAGCCACTCTGGAATGCAGTATAGCAGTTCATCAGAAAACTGGGAATCAATCTCCCCAAGGACCAAGCAATACCACTGTTGGGCATATACCCAAAGGAAGCACATTTATACTCCAAATGCATTAACTCAACTATGTTCATAGCAGCAATATTTGTAATAGCAAGCAACTGAAAACAACCTACATGCTCCTCAAGTGAAGAATGAATTAACACACAGTGCAACATCTACACAGTGTAGTACTACTCAGCATTAAAAACAAAAATGACATTCTAAAATTTGCAGGCAAATGGATAGGTTTGGAGAATATCCTCCTGATGTAAGCATCACAAGCTCAGAAAGATTGGCACAGGATGTACTCACTCATAAGTGGACTTTAGACAAAAAGCAAATAACACCCAAGCTGCAAACCACAACCCAGAACAGCTTGGGATCAGAAAGCACTTAAGAGAGACATCCAAGGATTCCCCTAGGAGGAACAATAAAGAGGGAGGAAAAAAGGGGGGGGGAGATGGAGATCTTAAAAGAGGAAGTCAATATGGGGTTGGAAAGAGACCAGGTGCTAGGGAAATCCCCAAGAACTCACAGAATATCCTTGGGTAGATCTCCAACCAATAGTAGAGAGGGTGGCTAAACATATCTTCCCCTATAATCAACTGAATAACCCCCGCAAGTGTCATCAGAGAACCTACATCCAACAATCAAGAGATGTAGCAATAGAGATACATGGCAGACCACTAGGCTGAGCCCCAGTTCCAGATAGGAATTGTGTGGGGAGAGGTAAGGAGCAGGAAATAGGGGTTAGGGGGAAAACTGACACAGTGATGGCTGGCTGAAGGGGAGTTCACTAACTCAAGAGTAACCCTGGGGAAGCCATCAGGAAAAGGAGCTAGGCCCTCCAAGTGTGTGCAACTGTTGACTGACATGGGCAGTGTGTGGTACCTCGAGTGGATGGATCAGACTGTGTTTGTTTGAGTATGCTTGTACCTGGGAGCCCATTCCCTTCAGAGGAAAGCCTAACCCAGGCTCGATATTAGGTTGAGGAAATTGGACTGCTTTGAATGGATGAGCCATGCTGAGATGATTCACCTTAGGACTTCTTGCCCTCTTTGGGAAGGGGATTCTCAGTTGGGGATTGGGGAGGCTGAAGTATGACTGGGAGGGATAGGGAGGAAGGAAGGGAGGGAGAGCAAGGGGATAAAGGGATTAAAAATATTATATAAATAAAAAAGAAAGAAAATGTTTTTTATTATGGCATGTTTGTACATTCATTACTGAAATTTGGGTTCTTTCCTGATCCCCCTGCCCCATTATTTACTTTTATATTAAAATTGTTTTATTTTTTTAAAGGGCATTGTGCTGATGCAATTTTATTAAAATACTCCTTGTCTTCAGATTAAATGTTGAGCCTTTATTCTGCTTTGCTAACCTGATATGCTGAAACATTATCAATTTATTGTCACTGTAGAATCTGATTCTTCTCCTGGAAGGATCTATCCAGACTTTAAATGAATGAAAGAATCTGACTGTCTCTACAGTGTAGGACACTTGATTTAGAGCAGTTGAAGGGATCATATGTGGCATACTAAACAAAATAAAATGCATTGACATCAACTCTGAGGGTAACAAAATGACACCGAGACTTTTCTTGAAATTCAAAACACACCAGAGCAAATGTGATACCAACAAAATAAAAAGTAGCACAGATATACTTGACCTGGTGTTAGATGATGTGGAATGTAGACATAGTGGGAAGTGAGTATTTGTAAATCCTGATTTTTATATCCCAATGACTATAAGAAGATGAAATGGACAGAGGTACCCTATTGTGCCTTATTGATAGTGAGAAAGAAAATGGTGCATACCTGGTAACTCACATACCTACAAGTACAAAAGCAGGCAATCTTAGGGTGATTAATGTTTATAAATACATGAATGAGGAATCAGAGTCAGATAGAAAAATAATGTGCATTTTCCTTGAACTTGAGTGTGGTCATAAGACTAGGAGAAGAAATGGGAAATTTTACCTTTCTATCTCAGTCAGGGTTGGTCACAATCAATAACAAACAAGGTAGAATTATTATGGTAATAAACCAATTGTTAGGCAGAGATGAAAGAATGAAGTTCGAAATGTAGCAGAGGGATAAAAAGTAGAGGAGAGCAGAAAGAGTAACCTTGTCAGTCTGAAAATCCAAGCACTTTCAAAGTGAAACAGAGATGTAGCCATGTCTTAAGCTTTACCATGTACATATGATTGAGTTAATAATAACTAGGACAGTTTTCAGGCAATTATGCTGTGATAAACTATGACTAAAACAAACTACTCAGAGTCACATCAAAGTTTAAACCAACATCAGCTAATGAGTCATGTGAAACCTTTTGCTTCACTCAGATCTTTACTCTTGGCTGTGGTGATCTAAGAGATTCCCGTGCCAGTGAGGATAGAAGCTAAAATGCATTTGTTCAACTTGCTTTTTTTCTTTTTCTTTTCTCTTCTATTTTACCTGTTTCAGGATAGTTTATGAAACAGATTTTGATTCACTTGTACTCAATTGGATTTTTTTTCATGAATAAAGTGATATTCAAAAATGGTGAGAATTTTGGTTTACATTGTTAAATAACAATGATGGCAGATTATAGTCTACTCCTCCACAAAAGACTACTTGTTGTTAGAATAAAAGAATTCTGGATACAGGTAACATCCATAAAATTCATCACTAAATTTTATGATCTATTTGAAGCCATGGATATAGATGTTGGACACCAAGCATCAGATATACATTTAAAACAGAGGATGTAAGTGCAAGTTATTTAGATACAGTTCTTGACTAGTATTACTAAGAGATTACCACTCAGGTGATGGGTAAAATACTCTGTAAAGATATTCATACATGTACATATGACATTTGTATACAGACATTTACACAATGATCTGCACTAATACACACACACACACCACACACATACAAACACACATATAGGAAGAAAGAGAGAGAGAGAGAGAATTTGTTTCAAGGGAATAGTAATAGCAAGTAATAGTTGATACTGAAATTTTATTTAATTAGAACTCCTATCAGGGCCTGTGTGTGAAATTTGGTTTAATTTCAGCCTGGATCTGTATACTTTGGCTTCTTTGTATTTTCATATGTTAATGTTACCTTTACTCCTATATATATACTCCTATATATTCAGCCCCATATATATATATATATATATATATATATATATATATATATATATATGCCAAAAGAACATTTTCACTTGTAGTCAGATTCAAGTGACTGATAAAATTTTTCTAAAATATCTGATTAATTTGGTGACTTTCTATTGGCTTAAAACTGTCTTATGCAAAATTGAAAGTGATTTCATCTTAAATATTAATAAAATGCTGTGGTATATTTCAAGAGATTAAGAGCCACTTAGCAAGACATTTGTCATAAGAATTCTGCAAAATAAATTATCAAATTGAGCTCACTCGATAATGAAAACATCCCAGTCATATGATTTTTGTTGACAGTTTCTGTGAGTACTGAGATAAATTTTGCATACTTGCAATAGGTTATTAAAAAAAAAAAACAGAGCCATGCATTTGATGCTTTTACTTGGCATATCAGAGTTCTGAAAATCACACTAATATAAATTCTATAAGTATAACACATCTCCCATCATGACAGAGGTGAAATAGAATACAATATCCTTTTAAATCAAGTGTTCCAAATTATGCCATATATTATTTTATATGATATACTTATAGATCAATAAATGTTGTAATGTTACTCTTTAAACTATTGATTTTACATAAAATAATTTACTTTCCTCTTCAAAACATAACAAAAGGAAACATAAGTTATAATAGTAGATAGAAAAATATATTAATGCATTTCCCTAATAAAAGCTTGCTTGATAAAATATTTCTAAGAAAAGTTTATGTACAAAGCTGCAAGTAGCTGTTCTGTTGATTTTAATGAGTAAATAATGGGATGGACATAAATTGATGTCATTTTCATTCAGCCACAATGATGTGCAATTGTGATTTATCTTCACTACTCTGAGTCATCACTGTTTTAAAAAATAAAAGCTTTTTATTACCTATTTTCTTAGTATTTGGTTGTTTGTTGAGTTTATATTGTTTCAATAAAATGCCCTGACAAAAGCAACGTAAGTGAGAAGGGATTCATTTTGGCTCACAGTTCCGAGGTATTGAGCATCATTTCAGTGAGGTTTATGTGGTGGAAGTTTGGGCAGTTAGTCATATTGAACCCACTGTCAAATAGAGAAGAAGCAGACAGTGAAAATTTGTGCTCAGAGAGCTTTCTCATTGCTTTATTCAGCCCAGAACTCAAACTCAGGGAATGATGCTGACAAATTTTAGCATGACTTCTTCTGCTTCAATGAACCCAATCAGCATAATTCCTCATAGACATGCCCAAGAGCTGAAGAATTCATCACACGTATAACTAGAAGCATATCTCCTATGGGAATAGCCATACTAAATATATCCTGTGATTTAAAGGATGATTTGAAGCTTGCTTCTTTTCTAAAATTTCTCTTACCAACAGTACCAGGTAGAAATCATAGTTAAAATTCTAATATATTTTTCTCTTTATCTAAAATGTCTCCATCTTTGGAGAATTCACAATGATATTATACACAATGATTTCTTTTGACACTCATTACATGTTAGGAAATCTTTCATCTCCAAGCCAAACTTTGAAGTTTTATTAATATTATTTTATCTTATATGTAATAACTAGGAAGAAGTTAAACAACTTACTAGAGACTGCACAGATAATACAAAAACTTTATGTTCTAAACCTCTGAGTTTTTCCTGCTTAAAAATAATTGTTTCTTTACAATCGTATAAAATAAAAATCAATAGTGTAATTGAAATTTGAAAGCACTTGTCTCAATTATTACTCCTTCTTATTTTTGAACTAAAGCTTTGTTAAATTTGGGTGGGCTTGACTTGAATTCAAAATCTTCTTGCTGCAGATTTTGGGTTAGCTAAGATTGTAGTCCTCTACCATTAGACACTGTAATTATTTTATATTTGTAATTTCTTGAATTATTTTCCTCAATGTGAAAAATATTTATATGAATCACTACGTGGTTATCCATGATTATCATATCAAATCTCTGCACTGCTATTAACATTTCCTCAATAAAGATGCACATTATGTTCACTTAGAATTAGAAAGGAAGGAAAGAAGTAAAAGAGAAAAAGGCAGAGAAAGAGACAGATAGATGTAAGAGAGTGAGAAAAGAGATAACACCATAGATAAACCTATGATGATTACCAGAGAATAAAAAAAAATCCTTAAAATATTAAAATTAAAAGCATTATTTTGGATCCAACGGAGTGGCTCATTCGGTAAATATATCAGCCACCAAGCCCGATTACCTGAGTTCAATCTCCTGGACCTACAGGATTGGAGAGGATTAATTTCCATAAATTGGCTTCTGCCAGTCTTACATTGACCTCTGCTTGTGTGCTCACCCCATGGTAAATAAATAAATAAATAAATAAATAAATAAATAAATAAATAATGAAATTTGGGAAGATTATGGTTTTTGGTGAATATGTACCTAAGATTTTTATCTTTTTGACTATATTTTTGTATACTACATTTTGAATTTGTTTTCTACTCTCTCAATTTCTCATAGAATTTTTTGCCTTCCTAAGCAGCCAAATCCATACCTTTTCTTGCTTTTTCATTAGGATCTTATATGTATAAGATTTTTATCTTAATCTATATATTTTCACCACTCTATGGGAACCAAACCTAAGTCCTTTACTAGAGCAGTTAGTATTCATATCCATTGAGGCATCTATCTGTCCTACAATAAATTTTTAATTCCTATTTGTTTCTATACAGTAATTCAACATCATAATTTCTTGTCTCTGCCACTATGGAATGGAAACACCCATAAGTAATACAAGTATTCTCGTCTGTGTCTGAAAATATTTACTTAAAGGTATCCAGAATTAAGATATTTTGTCATTTATGACAAGAAAACAAAATTATGAACTGAAGCTAAGATCTTTGTGGAAGATTTTCAGAAAATAAAGATTAATTTAGGCTTGAGAATTATATCCAATTCAGGAATCAGTAAAGATTAGAAACTGTAAATATTGATTTGCACTGGAATAATGTGAAAAGTTTATCAGTCTATGAAAATAAGTTAGACTGATAAACCTCAAAGTTGTTTATATTATAGGTTAGCATGAGAGTGTTTCTTTTTTTATCAGAATTAAATCCCCTAATCATCCAAGTTAGTTCATGTCTATATTCCCAGCCCTGAGAAGGCTGAGGCAGGAAAATTGCCATGGTTTGGAGAATAGCACAGGTGAACTACATAGAGATGAGCTTGAGATGTGGAGTAGGACACTTCTCAAAACAGACAAACAGGAATTGTATACATCTGTAATCTCAACACTTTAGAACACACACACATAATTGTATGTATATATATGTATATATCATTTATATGTATGATGAAAGAATTCTCCTATGAATCTCTCTTATTCACTTTGCCCTCTGTTATATGACATTATTCCTGAGAAAGTATGAACAAACATCTACTCACATTACATAAGTTTTCAATAAAATATCAAAATGAGACTACAACTCAAAACCAACTGATGGAAGAATAAATATATTTGTTGGGGACACTAAGAGCAATGCTAATGAGAGAGGTAAAAAAAACACCAAAGGTATTATGGCAGTCACACCACTGAAAGCCAACTCACATTGAATTGTCTGAGAATACCTCCTTATTAATCTTTCTTATTTAAGTAACCTTGGGTAAGGAAGTATTTCACACATCTAGCTTTTCCAGGAACACTCTGAGAATTCTGTCTTATACACTTGCTTAGGCTTTTTAAAATTTATTTTCTTGTCAGATTTTTAATTAAAATATAATTCAATCCCTTACTCCTAGCTCTTTTCTATCTCCAACACCTTCTATACACATTTCTTTCAACCCAGTCCTCTTAATGACACCAGTTCCCTTTCAAATTGATGACTTTTTTCATTTTAATTTTGTATACATGTGTATGAATAAATATATAAATATAAAGTACTGGGTATGTTTAGTGTGGCTTGGAAGGGGGAGCTTTCACAATGGTGCTATCCCCAGACAAAGAACTGTAGTCTACTGATGACTGAGAGATAGAAATGTAGCTTCTCCCAGAAGTGTGATCAATAACTTTTTAGCTTTTAGTTGATTTTAAATGATTGGCCCTGATATCATGTTTATTACTTTAAATTGTACATCTTGAGGAAGGAAATTCACAGATAGTCCCTAACCTGAAGTATTAAGCAATTGTGAACTACTGAGCAAGGGCATTCAGAAACAATTCCGCTCCTCCATAAGAGTTGTATTTGCTGTTTCTGTGGGTTTCCCCATCATGAATGATCTTGATACCATTGCTCACATAATCTCTTTTCCCTTTCTTTGACTGAACTGGGAGCTTGGCCCAGTACATAGCTGTGGACCTCTGCATCTGCTTCCATTAGTTACTGGATGAAGGTTCTGTTATGTTATGCTAAATATTGCAAGTACCTGGAGCTAGTGGACGGGCCCATGTAGGTAGGCATCACAGTGTGGGAGCCAGAAGAAAGAGATACACAGGCTGGGCTCCTGTGGAGGGACATCATTATAGAATAAAGAGAAAAAGAGAGAGTCAGGAAAGAGAGAGAAGGGCAGGGGAGAAAAGAAAAGGGGCTTTAGAAACATGAGTGCCTTCTAGAAAAGGGGCAAGAGAGAGAGCAAGAGAAAAAAGCTAAGTGGGTATTCTTTAATACAGCTTGATTTCAGGATGCTGGGCTGGCCAGGTCATTGCTTCCTGGCTAGTGGGTCAGAACACTAACAGGTTCTAAAATGACAATTAGGCTAGACATCTATTTGATTACAGCAGAAGGCCAGTTTCGGCATCCTCTCTACTATTACTTTGAGTCTTAGCTAGGGTCATCTTTGCAGGTTATTGGGAATTTCCCTAGCACCAGGTTGTCTCTAACTTTACAATGGCTCCCTCTATCAAGATATGTATTTCATTATTCCCCCTCTCTGTCCCTTCACCAATTCAACCATCCCATTCCCTCATGTTCTCTTCCCACCTCCTCTTACCCCCTCTCTTCCACAGTCCCAATTTGCTCAGGAGATCTTATTTATTTCCCCTTCCCAAGGGGTTCATGGATGTCTCTCTTAGGTTTCTCCTTGTTGGGTAGCAATATTAGGTACTTCCCCTCAGATGCTGGTCCCTCCCAGGGTGGTGTCCACGTATTGCTTTTCCTGGAACTACCAGGTGCTGCCAGTAAGAGACTTGTTGGTAGCTCAGATGTTGTGGATGTAGCCTGATTAGCCTTTGCTTTATATCTACCTCAACTGGATATGACAGACTGCACTGAGTCACCCTACAGGACTTTACCCTTTTGAGGAATGGATGGGGGGAAGCTGAGAGATAGCTGAGAAGAGGGGAGAGATGAGAAGCAGTGGTGAGTATATTTAAATGCACACACACACAAAGTTGTACGTACATTCAAACTCTGAGCCACCCAACAGTCTCACTTTCTGAGTCATTATTTAAATACTTTTTTATATTATAATTATATCACTTCTCTCTTCTCTTTTCTCCCTCGACTGTTCCAAAATAACCCTGTGCAAACCAGAACAGATTGACCTCACAGCAATGTGGGGCCCAGAACAGTTTGACCACCCAGCAATGAGAGGCTCAGACAGTTTGTCTACACAGCTGCCATGACAGGCTTAATAAAAATCATCTAGACAGTATGCCTGAGCCTCTTAGTGGCAGCACCTGGTAGTTCTATAAGAAAAGCAATACATGGACACCACCCTGGGAGGGGCCAGCATCTGAGGGGAAGTACCTAATATTGCAAGCATTCCAATTCTTAGATAATCCTTGAGCCCAGCACACACCTTTTCTCCTCAATCTCCCTAAGGTACCCTTAGGCAAATGTCAGTCAATCACTATAACCTCTACTATGATTAAAAAAAACAAAAAAGAAAACCCTGTCCTGCTCAGGTTTGACACTCTCTACCCTAACCACTGCATGGGTGCATGGGATAAACATTCCAAGCTTAAGCCTGAATAAAAGCCCTTTGCTTTTACATACAGAATTCAATCTTTGTGGCTGTTTTTTGGGGTCCCCTTATTCAGGGCATAACACTCCACTTTCTCCCTTTCAAAACATGACCTCTTTTTGTTTTTATATATACTTAATAAAACCTGATGAGTCTGTACAATGTTATTTGTACATGTTTTCAGGGCTGATCATTTGTATAGCCAACTGCTCTCCTTTCATTAGAACTCCCCGAGTCTTCATGATTTTATTGGAGAAAATTGCTACATAATACCATCCCACCAAATCCTTTCTACTTCCTAAGCCTTTTTTATTTCTACCTTGAGAAAGATTACTGTAAAATGTTTCCATCCCACACTCACAGCAACAGTGGCTACCTGCACAAAACTTGCAAAACTCAAGACTCATCAACCTTCCTTCCATGATGAATTTTTTCTTTTAAGGTACTGATACCTCACAGTGGGAAAGTCGTGGTGGTTTGGTGAGTGCCATCCATGATAGCATGACCTTTGTAGGAATGTTTATTTACATTTGACAGACAAAGAAAGAGCCAGATGGAAAGCAGGTTTGAACAGAGCCATAAACATGCAGGCCTAGTAGCCTGTTACTGCTAGCAAGAAAGTGTGTCTCATCTTAGCTAAACAGAGCATCCACTTGGCAGCAAATGCTCAAACATAATATTGTGTGTAGAACTTTTAGATTTAAACCATAGCAATTATTTTTTCTCTCTATTGTTTATTTAATTTTTTTATTTGAAAAAATATTTCGCTTATAATATATAGTGATTTCTTTCTTCTCCCTCACATACTTGCAAATCCTACTCAGCCTTCCACTCATTCAACTCTATTTTTTCTTTCCATCCCTCTTTAGTAAATAAACAGTCAAATGAACACCACCAACAACAAAGCCACAATGGAATGTCTTCATCAGACTCTTCCCTTAATATCTTAGAAAACATATGGACAAGGAGTCAGAAAGATTGTTAGAGGCAGAGGGAATGGTTGACACCAGGAAATAGTGTCATCTAGGCATAACAGGACAGATTAACATAGGAACTCATAGAAACTGTGGCAATTTGCATAGGATCCAGGCTAGATGGAGTCACAGCAGTGAGAGCAAAGTTGCCACATGAGCTTCCACTCCTAACCAAGAATCTATCTTCAACTGACATCTACTTATAAAGAAAAATATCACTTTTTTAATGGAGTCTCACAGGGTGTATAAACCACACTTAGGAACAAGCTTCATGCCTAGCCATAGATGGTTGATACCAAATTAACTCAAAGGTATTTTTTGAAGATTTTTGTTTGTTTGTTTCAAATTCATTGGTTTTTTAGGTTTTTTTATTGTATATATTGATTTTGGCTTTGTATTGGTTTGGGGTGTGTGTGTGTGTGTGTGTGTGTGTGTGTGTGTGTGTGTTTCCCATTTTTTTTGTTTCTAATGACAATTTCTTTTTATAGAAGAGGGGTGGGGGGATAATTTAGTAGATAATAGCCTTGCTGAACGAGAATAAGTAAATACCTGAATTCACATTATCAGCCCTCATAGAAGAAAAAAAGGAGGGGGCATTTGGTTGAATAAGTGAGGAAATAGAGTAGGTGCATAATAAATATAAAGGAGATCAGGCCAATACAAAAATGGTGAATTTTGGTTCAGTGAAAGACTCTTGTTTTCTATCAATAACACACAGAGGAGAACAATGGGACATCCAACCTCTTGTGATCTCCTCATACCTGATAGAACATGAGAGAGAGAGAGAGAGAGAGAGAGAGAGAGAGAGAGAGAGAGAGAGAGAGAGAGAGAGGCAAAATGAGAAAATCAGATTTCCAAGGTAAATTAAAAATAAATGACAAAATAAGCAGAAATAAACTCTCCTCAAGTATACTTGCACATACCATTGTTAATACAAGCTAAGCGGTCAAAGCAGCTACTGTGACCCTTGGTTAAGCACTTGAAGTTTTATTCCCATTTTTATGTTAAAAAAATAGAAATTATTTCACGAACCTTTCCTATATTTTATTTACTTCTGCCTTATTTTTTCTCATTTTCTTGCTGAAACACTCTATTTTAGAAATCTTTATTTGATAATTATAAAAGTCTCAAACATCATGACATCAGGTATTATTAAATTCTTCTCCTTTTAATTGAAGGTATCAAGTAATTTGTCAGCACCCACATGGTGATTGACAACATCACTACAGTTCCAGGGGATTCAATGCTCTTTTCTGGCTATGAGGGCATCAGGCATGCACATAGTGAGCAATGATATGCACAAAGAAAACACTTATATATGTAAAATAAAATAAATATATAAAAAAGAGAATCTCCCGAACAATGCCCCCTAGTAACCAGCCCCTCCTTCTCTTAAACTCTATAAAATGAAACACAATAATTAGAGTCCTTGAGGATCCTTACTCACAGGTCCCACTCTCAATCAAGACTGATAACACTGCTTCCTTCTTTAATGTGTACTATTACTTTGCCCCAAATAACTTACCTTTCTTCTTATTATGTATACAGTGTTGTCTGCATACCAGATCTCATTATAGATGGTTGTGAGTCAGCATGTGGTTGCTGCAATTTGAACTCAGGACCCCTGGAAGAGCAGTCAGAGGTCTTCACCTCTGAACCACCTCTCCAGCCTGTTACCTCACTTCTTTTGTGAAAAGAAATAAAATAAACAGGTGCTCAGTATTACTTGTTTGGGCAGCTAGATTAGGGGTGGTATCTTTTGTGGTGGCAAAGCTTGGTTTGAATAAACTACTAGAAGGTCTTCTTTGTCTTCTAGAAGTCAGTACTTCAGAAGCCTCAGATATATGCCTAAAAGTTTTCAGTCAGTTTTCTGCATTCAGTCTGCCCGCGAACCACCTCAGTGTCTCCCATATTTCAGTGTCTCCCAATACATACCTGTTGTAACTTTAAACATGAGGCTGTACCCCTAGTAAGGAACCACATGACATACACATGCCGATTTCCTTCTATTTTTTTTTCTTCCTCAGTTACCAGATTATGAACATTCAACTCTGTTTCAAGAGACACAGTTGGATATTTCAGGGTAGTTGTGGAACTCAATTTTCTTCCATAAACAGCCATTTTTACACTGCTTACTGTTTAAGAAATTCTCATTATCTTCTTACATATTTGTTTTTCCAGTTTAAAGAATTTAGAATTTAGCATGTTCCTGTGTTACCCATTATACACTCATGGTTGGCAGCATGGAAGACTCAGTCTTTATTTTTAGAGACGAACTCCATGTTTCCCATTTAAATTTATGCTGGAGGATAGGGTGTGGGGATCCTAGACAATTACTTTTCTTCACAGGTCATGTTGGTTCCATCCTATTCTAAATATGAACACTCACACCAGCCTTAAAGTATGTGCTTGCACTCACTGACACCTGCCTGACATAATGTTTTGAAAATAAGATATGAGCAGTGTTTATAATTCAGCTATTCTCTGGGCAAATGTCCTGCTCAGTGCTCTGATGCATTACAAATAATAATAATGCCTTGAGGGTTGATTATTAACCTGTATTTAGTTTCTTGCCTAAGCAACAATCTTTTACTTCCTGTAAATGCACATGTGAACCATAGACTCTAATCTCAAAGTCCTCTTGTTTTTATGAATGCTAGTCAGCTCATCACTATCCTAATAGCACAGGTCTCCCTAAGCTGTTATCTCAAGCCATGCAAGGTCTTCTTAAAATTCCTGTGTCATATCGTTATTTTCCTTATTGGCATCAGCAAGCATACTTGCTCCCTTCTAATTACTTGATCTGTATGTAGTGAGAGTATGGGTGACGTGCTATTTGTTAGATTCACTCAGTGTCTTCTCTAGTTGCTAGGTGATAATAGCCAGTCCCAGCCAAAAATACTTAACAATCTTCAGATGAAATTTTCTTGTTACTTTTCCTTTAAGTCCCCAAGTCACCTGTGCCAGAGTGATTTAGACAGCATTATAAAACTGCTGGGATTAAAGAAACATTTTGATTGGTCCACAGATTAATGTGAAGGGTAGATTAATTTTTGTGAACTACTAGCCTAACTGAAGCAGCTGCTTACATTTGAAACTGCTAACACCATCATATTCTAGTGCACAGAAGTATGGTTTTCCTAAGAATGAAGATATCCAAAAGAGAAGCTAATAAGGCATATCTAAGTAGGGTGTTTGGTAATCACGAGATAACACTCTGGAGGGATTAGAAGCACGAGGCTGCATTTCTGTCACATTATTACCTCATGATAACCAGTTCCTTCTTGTCACACCTGACTGCATAATTCCTATCCAATTAAAAGTGACATTTTCTGGTGATGTTAGCAATTTGGGCACATACTTTTCTTTCTTCACCTGAGAACTTTTGTGCAAGACAGATCATTGAGAATTAAATGTCTTTGTTCCTTGGATGCCCTCATATATCCTTGCTGAATATAATGGTTTAGAATATTTTAAGTGGGGCTGGATATAGAGCAAGTATATCTGTTTTGCTGGGAAATGTGCATGGGTCTGAGTTGTGTTATCCAAAGCTATAACCTGGACTGCATCATTATTTCCTCAGCACAGACTATTGAGCTAATGAATCTTTTAAGGATGTCATGATATTGCAATAGTTAAATTATAGCTTTTCTGTGCATACTAAGTGTGAGGAGCAAGGAATTCTGAAGACAAATCACATAAAAATATTCACTGTACTCATCAGTATTTTCCCTAATTAACATGTAATGAATATAAAAAACAGTTTTATATTTTGTATTACATATAGTTCTGTATGAACAGTCATGTATACATTTATCAAGCCCTACCATTATCTTGATAAGTGGCAAGAGAAAGCAACATGTTATGGAGAAAGAACCTGATATTTATGTCTAGGAAACCTATCTTAAGCTTTCCTTTTATTCTCAAGAAAATGGTTCAAGAGCAAATCTTTGTTCAGAATTATGTTCTTATAAACATTACGAATAAAAGAAAAATAAAGTGGGATTTGGGAATACATTTCATCTGTTTTTAACATCAACAATGCAGGACTAATATTAAAAAAAGAAAAATATCATGTCAGTCATGAACACACACAAATAAGAAATGTTTTGATGATGCTCCTCTATGTTGCATCGTATACCTGAATCTTATTCCTTTTTAAGACTGGATGAATGCCAAGTATAACAGATTGTCTGCTCATCAGTTGGTGGGCTTTGGTGCTTGGCTCTGGCCTTTGATAGTCATGTATCTGTTAGCTTCCTGTATGCAAATAAAAATGTGATAATCCATATTCCTCTTCCTGCTGTCATGACTTCTCTGCCCATTGTCATGTTTTCACCACCATAATGAACTGGATCCCATTAGGAACTATAACCCGAAAGAAAAATTTTCTTTCCTAAGTTACTTTAGGTAAATGATATTTTTGTCACAAAACAGAAAAGTAACTGACAAGTAAAGTGATACCAGGTGTTGGGTTGGTGCTGTGATGAACTAGACTCTATTTTCTTATTTTGTTTCATTTTGTTTTCCAAGAGGAATGTGGATAACTTGTGAACTTCACACTAAGAAAATCATAGAGTTCCCTGGGAAGATCTCAATGAACTATTTTGTACAAGTTTAAAAGTCAAGTTTTGTCTCATTTTCCTTAAATACAGATCCTACTTGTCTGTGCATGACAGAAGGCTTATGGAGATAGTTACCCAATATATGAACAGCTCTTTGTTACCCAATTCAAGTCCTCATGTCTTCCTAGTATCATTTTACTTATTAGGTTTTCATAGTAAACATTTTAAGAGAATAAACCAATATGAAAGACTTGACTGGTTTCTATTACTTAATAGCAAGATTTTGGTACAGAAAGAAATATTTTAAACTTTATATTTCACCAATAATGTCATTCATGAGTAATATACTGAAACTTATTTTAGTATCTACATATGACCCTTGGAAAATAAGGCAAACGTGAATTTCCAATAACAATTTAAATCTGGAGTAGGATGTACATAAATGCTAATCAGATATCTGCCTTTTACTTACTTATACCTAATTTCTTCTCAAGTAAATTATTGATATCACACAAGTACAACTGGAAAAAACATAAATCAAAATAGGCAGATGACTCTTCATGTGATGTCAGATGTTTTCTTAATTCTAAAACATGTTTATTGCTGTTCAAAAAATCATTAGAGCCTGTAAACACCAAATTTTTTGTCAATTTATTGTCATCCAATATAAAAATAAAATAGCCTTAGCCTGAGTAAAAAGAAAGCAAAGTAACTTGTTAATTTGAGGATATATATCTGGATTTAAAAATGATACAATGAAAAATGAAAGCAATTAGTGAAGAACTGTCACAAATGTTCACAAGAAGCCCAAGATAGTGACTCATACAGAGTGATGACCTTCTAAAAATGAGAGCTAGACTTGAAAAAATATAATTTCCTAGAGATTTCTCTTAAGTAGATTCATTTATTGGACAAAATTCAAGAAAAATAACAATGTGTCTGTGAAGCTTTACATTTTTCAATTTAAGTAACTATCACAATATGTTGTTTTTATAATCTTATATTTGAAAGTTTTATTTTTTATTGGAAATAGTATCTTTTTACAAGTACATTTTAATTTAAGAATCACTGTAAATATACCTTAAAATATTTAAAGCTTAGTCAATATCTTTCATTTTTCAAAGATTACCTAGATATTAAAACTTTATTCTGGATGTCTTAACTCAGAAGTCACACATATTCTACTAATTAAATAAATTGAAAATGTTTTAAACACCTACACCTTCCCACAATTTTCAAAGATTTCTATCTTTTAATTCATTTCAACTTCAAGAATGGCATCACATTGCACTCAGCTACTCAAAATAAATAATAACAAAAAATTAATACATGCTTGACTCATTGTGAGACTGAGAACTCTCATATCTACTTTCTTTCAAAAATTCTAGCTTGCAATTTGGAGGCTGTTTCTCACCCATCATCTTTGAGCAGACAGTTGCCCAGGGAACCATGTTCTAAACATTGGTGCTGAGAAGTGATTGTAAAACCTATTGTAATTATAATCATATGTGCAGCACATGTGTAGTTCTTACTGCCTTAAACACTACTTTTACACTTTTCATTCAGCTAGTATGAAGATATGAAGCAACTCATCTTTAGTTATATGGATGATTGTGATTGTAATCTAGGAAACAGTGTAACAGTGCAATGGAAGTGCTCAGTCCCTGAGAGATTTCAAGGAACAAGGCACTCCTCTCTCCCTGACCTGTGGAACTGTAGTAACAAAAATAAACTTCAATCACAGAGAAACTCACAAAATTAAAATAAAACCTATAATAAAATTTCAAACTAATGTGTTGTCAGGCACACAAATTAAAAAAAAAGCATTAGACTATTTGAAAGTATTGAAAAGGAAACTAAATATAGCTGAGGTACACAGCAAGGCCTTTTAAAATGCATCATATTAAGAAATAATTTAATAACATGAATTATGTTACAAATGTCTAAAAATAAGAAATATTTCCATCTATTCTAGTAAATAAAATGTTATTAGCCCAATAATCAGAGAGTTTCTAGGTATATAGTAAAACAAGGAACTTAATTTTGTGTTTTATCTACCTCAGACCTATTAACAAAATTCAAACCTTAAGTTAATAACTATAATATGAAGGCTATCATTTTCAAAACTGTTAAGAAATTTTAGTAGGTAAATGAAAAAAAAACAGAGGCATACTCAATGTATGATATTAAATTTCATTTTATTAGACACAAGAAAATATACATTTTCTATAGGATTTAATTTAAGCTTCTCATCAATAAAGAAGAGACAGACCATAGATAATAATAATTTGAAATTTTTTCCACCTCAGCTATTTTGGATGAAATAATCAAATAAGCAACAAGCATTCACTGTATAATAGTAAAAATGAATTTTATCATATGACAAGGATCTGAAACAAATGAATTTGGCTTGGTAATACAGTTATTGTTCTCCAACAATGGCCTTGTTCTTTTTATCCTTGCAATAATTTCTCCTCAGAATGCTTCTTTGCATTTTACCTATGCTCCATCAGAACATAAAATAACAGTCGCAATGTTGGGCATCAAGTGATAAAATGTAACTTTTACTAGTTTTTTTCATTTGATTGTGTGTGTGTGTGTGTGTGTGTGTGTGTGTGATGTACATTAGCAGGAAAAATATTTCCTGTTCTCACCAAAGTCATATGTTTATATATACTAAATAATATATGCAGACTCAATACTGTTTGAGATTTCAAACTACAAATAGCATCTTGGAAACCTTGTGCCCTTCCATCCCGACTAATGAATGTGTGATATGTATATAAATGAAGAAAGAATCAACAAGAAATTTAGCTTGTACATGTAACTCACTCTGTTGTAAATATATAAAATTAATGTTATCTCTTACATGTTATGTGAAAAATAAATTCAAATATTTTCAAATCTTAAAATGTATAATGACAAAACTTTTAGTCAAAATGAAAGGACATTTTATGATGCTTTACAACTGCTCAACAAAATTCACATTAAACTCAGGAGGTGTTAAAACTACAAGTATATAATAGTAGTATGTATAGGCTTTGACAACTTGGAAATTTTGCCGATCTTTCCCCAATCAGGTGATTTGAGCTTACATTACTCATATTATAGAAGTCAATGGTTCCAGAGCATTATATTAATTGAGGCTAGTGTTATCAACCACATGAATTTTAGTATGGTCTTCGTTAATTGGCAGTGTTCTAAGAGGTATAAAAGATCACATTTGAGAACCAGATTCAGAGTTATCATAGCATTGTTTCTATCCTGCCATTGTGACTGGAATAAACTAGAACCCAACAACAAGAACCCGAAGACACTGCAGAAGCTGAGAAGTAACATCAATTTTGGATAGCAAGAGCTGTATTATCATATTATTTTTCCATACAAAATATACAGAGATAATCTAAAAGGAGAAAAACACAATTAAAAAGCAGCAAATAAATTTTATAAAAGCCACTGTGCTTATTATGTGCATTCTGACAAGCAGTAATATAGGGCACTAATATAATATTAGAGTCATGATGACTTAGCCATCCACACACGAGCATTTGACATATGAGAAAAGAAACTGGAAATGTTCTCAATAAAAATAGTTCTTAAATTGTTGGGTAAAATATAAGAAAATAAAAAATACTCTGTTTAAACTACTTGTAACCCAAAATGAAAATAAATACAAAAAAACACCTCCAGCTAGATTCATGATGATAGGATAGATTTTTTTTAAGTATCTAGCTTAAAAGTGCTAAAATAAGTTACTGAATCAAACAGGAAATATCTGCAGAATGACATAGGTTAATACAGCCACAGGTACTAGTCTTGGAGGACTCAGATAAATTAAAAGATATTAAAGATACCAAAACCATACACAGTACCATCAAAATAGCAAATTAAGTATATATATAAATGTATATAAAATTCCTACTCAAATATGAGTAGGTATGCTTGTCATGTCCTATATTGTCAATTATAGAGAATGTATATTGTTAAGAGCACATGAGACGTGCATGAAAATAGCAAATATATAACAGAAGCTTTGACTAGAAGAATCTTCATGGGAGATCTAATGAAAAACTTGATAGAGAATTTATATTACTAAATGTTTAATACATAAGCTTGGAACTAGGTAAAGCTTACAGATAAAATAAATATAATGATGAAGGATAAAGACTGAGAAAACAAGTCTGAAGAGATAAGTTAGCTGTAATAGCACAGACTGAAAAACCAGAAGACCTAAATTTAATAATGGAAGCCCCAGTTTGGAGAGGAGAACATACTCCACCATGTGATACTACTCCTATCAGTGTGAACCTACTCCACGAGCTTCACTCAATTCAGACACTATAGCACCTGCTCACATATGCATGTCACCCACAGCTAATTAATTAATTAATTAAATGTAAAAAGAGAATAAAATTTTAATCTAAGAATTTAATTAAAATTATTAGAAGATAAAATTATGGAACAGTTTGTTTTTTAGGTAAATTGAATATTTGTGAATTGTGAAATAATTTTCAAATGAAATAGAGATGATTTGGGAACAGATCTACAAACATATATAAATATATAAAAAAACGCTTTCAGATAGTACACAAACAGATGAAAGAAAAGAGAAATGAGAGAAACAGGGACAGAAAAATCAAGAAAAACAGGGGGAAGAGAAAATTTTGAAAGAAACATTAGTGAGAGAAAAACATAGATTTTCAATTATATAAAACAGATATAAAAGCTTCTGTGAAATAAATGCAACCTTTAAGAAATTATTGTTTACTGGGCATAGACATATGCTTGCCAATCGGATGAATGATTGAAAGACTTAAATACATGTGAAAAAGGTCATCCTCATGATGATAAATAATATATCCAAAGGACTAACATTAATAGAGGTGCTTACTCTTTCAAGAGACCACAACCATCAGAGTGTACATTTCTAACTTTACTCTTTGTAAAGACTTATAAGAAGGATTGACAAAAGATTCTTGAGGACCTCTTCTTCAGTTTACAAGTGGTTTTTGATCAGTAACAAGCAGAATTATATTTCACATAAAATCAGGATTCTTTGGATTTGGAGAATATCCTCCTTACCGAGGAGGTATCTCAAACCCAGAAAGATAAGCAGGGGATGTACTCATTCATTAGTGGATTCTAAACAAAAAAAGCAAAAAGCAAAGCATGTCCAAGCTGCAAACCACAACCACTGAACAGCTTGGGATCTGAAAAATCTTGGACTGACACCTTGGATGCCACTCCCTCTAGAGGAACACCTGACTCAGTCTTGATGTTGGGGGGAGGAAATTGGATCTGCCAGGAACTGAGGCTGAACTGAGCAATATTGAGACCTTGGGACCTCCTGCCCAAGCTGGGGTGGACGTGGGGAGATGTGGAGAAAAGAGAGTGATCTGAGAGGGTGGGAGGGGGAAGGGACTTGAATAAGGATATACACGGATAGAAAATGTGACTTTATTCATAATAAAAAAATTTTAAAAAAAATCAGGATACTTAAGTTACCAGTGTCAGTAAATAATAGTACAGCAAAAGAAGCAGAAATGTCACAGCTGCTTCATTTCTGCCTGAGATCTTTTATAAAAAACCACATCTAAGGAGATATGGGTTAATGTTTTTCAATATACATTGATTTAAAAATAATGCTTTGATCTACTTTAAATACAGAAAGTTCTCAAAATTATGAAAGTCAAAAGAATTAGATTTAGCCCTACCTATAATTGTGAATATGTATAGTGATATCAAGTATTATTTTTAGTTCGCAAAGTTATGCAAATAAACTTAAGTTTAATATATAATTGATACATGATTAAAATATTTTTGTAGTTATGTAATGGTTATTGGTTTGGCAAATTTTGAAAAGTTTTTAAACCAGTATGAGCTTGGCTTCATCTAAGCTTTACTTCTAAAAGGTAGCACTGATTACAGTGATGATGTGTTTGAGATGAGCCTGATTTTCAAATTTCTAAAAATTTTTAAATATTTTTATTTATTATTTGGTGATTTTACATCATGCACCCCATCAAACTCAGTTATCAGTCCTCTCAGTTTCATATCCACTCTTATGATCTCCAAATTTACAAAAAAAGCCCATCCATGCTGCTCATTTACTTACTGTAGCATAATTAAAATCCCTGTGGCCAGACCCTTAAAGAAAATGAGTCCTTCCTCACTCACACCCCTGTCAGAGGCCTTGAATGCAGAAGTGAAGCACTGTGTCATTTAGCCATGTTCTATCCTTGAGCTCTTATAAACAATGACATCTTTTTTTTCTTTTTAAGTCCTGTAATGAGTGAGTAGTACATCTGCTGCTTATCTTTCTGGGTTTGTGACACCTCACTCAGGAGAATATTCTTCAATTCCATCCATTTGTCTGCAAATTATTCTAATAGCAAAATGAATCCTAAATTTTGTGAAAACTCTCCCCTAAAAACTATAGTGTCATAAGAACACTACTTTTCCAAATGACTCAGAATAGGGTTTCTTTCTTGTGGCAGAGGACACAGATTTGGAAGCATAACTTTGATATCTGAATGAGATGGTTTTCAGTATTTGGTTAATACATTTTTAACAAGACCTTGAAGGTCTGCCTCATTTCTCCTTTCTCTCATTCATTGGAAAAAAAAATCTTAAGAATGATAGTAAAGTAGAATAGGACAAAACAAATAGACAAACAGAAGAAAAAATCAAATGAAGGCAGAAAGAAAAAAAATACAGAAATACACACATTTGCTAACATAGTTATTCCATAAAATAACTAGAAAGCATGATATATGCAAAGGAACTTTAAGGTCTTTTGTTAGTTTGTTTTAGATTTAGTGTTTCACTGACAACACCTTACTAGGCAAACAACCTCCCCAAATCTAAAAATCTTATTAAGTAGAAGTGGAAATTATAATACAAATATGGAGTGTATAAAAATATCTATACATTTTTTCAATAAAAGTAGGAAAAAATAAAACATTATAAAAAGAACTAAACTTATGTTTCAAGTTCATTGTTTCTTTAAAATTACATTTTTAAATTTTGTAGCTTTGTAAGGGTGAATTAGTGTGGGAGTTGGTTTGCTCCTTTCACCATGAGTGTTCTGGCAGTTAGATTCCAGTGGCAGGCCTGGCATCAAGCCCCTTTCCCCACATTGCCATCTCTCACTTGACTATGTTCATTTCATTTGTGAAGAACAAAAAACAAAAAACAAGCAAAAAACCTGCCACTATTGTTGGTAGACTCAAATTCTCAAAATAGAAATAGATGTCAGCTGAGAATGTATTCATTCAGAAGGCACGTTTAAAGAAATCCAAGTTCTTCCATTGTATGTACACAGAGCCACAGGAGTAGGGGGCAGAGGTAATTCATTATAATGAATATAAATCCAAAGTCTAAAGTGTTCAGGAGCAAAGTGAATGTTTTATACCTCAAAGTTTACCACTGTATACAGTCAGACTACTATGTCACATAGGGTGGCCTCTGGAGGCATTTTATTTGAATAGCATAAAGATTTGAAATAATTTATGTTACTCAGGTTTTCTCATGAATGCTCTGCCTACTATATGGAGTTCAACAAACAACTTTGTGCACTTACTGTCTCATCAGACTCTTAACTGTACACCCAGGCATGTATACTGAATGTTATAATAAGCTCCAGATAAACTTCAGACATTCTGAAATGCCTCTCTGCAAGCCAGTGACTAAATTTAGTAGACCTAAGGATAAGGTAGGTAGATTTCCAGCCTTCATTTTAGCCAACTAATGTCTTATGTATGCTACTCTTGCAGCCTTGGAAAAAGTCTGTGGACCTCATTCTCTGCTTTATTCCTGTGACTTAGAATAAAATTTGATAGATAGAATAGATAGAATTCCTATAATGAGCATTGTGTCTCCTATAGTAATTTCTTTTTTTAAAAAAAGCTATTGATTCTCTCCAGGAAGAATCAAATTTAAGTTTCAGTAACTATATATGGTAAGTAATTGAGATAGCAAATTAAAATATTTAAAATATTTGGTTAAGGCTCCCATATTCTAAATGTGAAAAGGACATTCTGAAGATTTGTCTTTGTAGAGAAAGGTAAACATCTATGCATAAGTGCATTGATAATCATTGTGAGGTTTCTGGAGGCCAGAGTCCTTTTAAAGATGTGAGCAAAGGCTATAGTCTAATGGTCATGTGATGGAGGAAAACAAGATTACCAGGGACAAGGATTGGCTAACATTTTTTTCTAAGACTTAATGCTGGTGACATGGAGACACAGAGTTCAGAGAAGTCAGGGTTACAGATCCAATTAGTGCCTGCAGGGAAGAAGAGAGTTGATAAAAGTGGTGTAGTTAGATATCAATAAGGACTTCAAATAGAAGTTCTCTGTTGTATGTCATTCTGAGATGAATGGCAGTAAGGTTTTGATGGGGACAATTGGGGGCCAGAAAGATATATCAATGAGATAAAGAGATGAAGAGTGTCAGCTAGAATTTGAAAGATGGGGTGAGGAATTTCTAATATTCTTTTATTTAAAGGATGGGGAGGGAAAGGAGGAGGATAGAGAAGAAAAGTGCTTTCTGATGTCACATATTAAAGGAAGTTAGACTTGCAGTCTGCCAAAAATAAACACAACAAAGAGTAGGTAAAGAAGAAAGAGCCTGTCATTGACAAAGTAGAGAACTTCTGGAGAATCTATTTTTAGCATCTAGAGTGACAGCTGGCCCTTCACAGTACCTGAATGCCTTTGAGTAAGCAGTCTTTTCTTATTGTCCTCTGTTTGTATAAGTTCTTACAAAAATTTAGTTTGATGTTTCCTGTTGGAGTGGATCCCTCCCACTGTGTGTGAGAGAGAGACAGACAGACAGACAGAGACAGAGAAATAGAGAGAGACAGAAAGTTACAGAGACTGAGAGACAGAGACAGAGAATGTGTGTATTTGAAGTTGCAATCCTCATAATTTTCAAAAATCTTTGTAGTTAGCAAGACAGAAAAGAAAGTAATCCAGCTAAACTTAAATGCTAGAATAATCAATTTCTTATATAAAGATCATATAAGGTCTGTTGTATATGTGTAAGTATGGAGAAGACTGAGAAAAGGCAGGTCAGCTCATGGGTTAGAAAGCTACGGTTTAGGTACTTTGAGGACAGAAATGGGCAAATAAGAGGTAAGATGATTTCCCTTATATTTACTACAAATATAGTAGGAATTTTCTTGTTGAAGATGATCATTTCCCTTGTCCAGTAAAAAATTGATTATTGTAGCTACAAGGAAGAAGATCCCTAGGAAGAGTGGATAGGAAACACTGAACTTAAATAGCCCAAGACATTGTTACATGTTTAAATAAAAATATTCATAAAACATATAAAAACAAGTTTGTATATGTAATTTTGGCCTATTAATTAGGTTGCCTAATCAAAAGTTACAAGACTACCCCTGAAGGACCCTCTATTCACTAACCATTTAAAATACATTATTATCACTATTTTCTTCTATTCTGTGTTTATAATTTCCTTTAATTTTCTGAGAATATTTAAAAGGCACTGAGATCTCATATTTTCTATGATCTTAATATTGAAGGCACATGTGTTTCTTCAAAGACATTATTCTGCCAAGCATAAACAATAACAGGTTGAAAGTTTGACTTTGAAAATATAGAAGATGACACTCTGCTTTAATGGAGAGGAACAAGATGGCATGCTGATCTTTGAAGGGCGGCAGTCCTAATTATGAAGCAGAGCACTTAAATAGCAGTAAGTGTAACAGGAACACATGAGGACTTGCACATAATATTGAGAAACTGGTAGCATTCAAAGGTTTGGGTGGGACAAAATAATTTTGGGGCATGGAGATGTAAAATCATTGACAAGATAGGGAGGAAACATAAGTCTATATTTGGCGAATTTAGATTATGCTGAGGTTGAAATTACTGATGAAGAGACTCATCATTCATTTAGAAACCATATCTTTTCATAGGAAGTATTAATAGGCTCAGAAGAAAACAACCACTTGAGTTATTTTTATGTACCTGATCTTACAAAAATAAGCAATAAGTTTCGTGTAAAGACCAAAGTTAAATGAATGCATTATAATTTAGATAAGAATGTATTTGAATGGTATGAGTGATGAACTCATTATACATAGTTTCATATTTAAAATAGGTGTGATTGGAGGCCTGCAAATGTAACCTAGAAACAATCATATACTGAAGAATAAAATCATCCCAAAATTGAGGAGGCAGTGAGGTGTAATTATAGGTATATACTGATTCCACAATGTCAACCAGTCTATCGTTGTTTGGTATATGTTAGAAATGGGGTGTGATCAGTTGTCACGTTATAAAGAGATGTGTAGTTATTATTTTAGCCACTATTTTAAACCCAAATATACCAACTTTTTCTTTTAAATAAAACGTTTGTAAATTTGTTCAATTTCTCTTTATCCTTCTTTTCACAGACCCTCAAGTGAGTATAAATGGTCATAAATAAATATTACTCATGCATTAAAATTTGAGGAGGTGCCCAGAGATGGCTCAGCAGTAAAAAGCACTGGCTCTAATCAAAGAAGATCTGACTTGCTTCCAAGCACCCACATGGTGGTTCCCAACAATATGTAATTCCAGTCCCACAGTATCTATGTTCCAGATGTGGGAGCCCCTGCAAGGCTCAGAGCCAGTCAAGAAACAATCCAGGTGAGGGAAGAATTAAACTCAGTTCAGCCCAACTTAGCTGGTGATTGTTAGTTTCATGTGTGAGATCAGAAACACACACACATACACACACACACACACACACATACTCACACACACTACCAGGGCCACATGAGAGTTTATTCAGGAAAGTTGCTAGGTGAGTACAGGGGCAGAGAAGCAGAAGAAAGAAGAGACAAATGGCCACATGGCATCTCCTTCTAAGACAAAGGGTAGGCATGGATTTATATACCCACAACTAGTGGCATGCCCTTCATACTAGGTGTACTCTGTCAGGCCATGTTGGCTTTACCATGTGGCCACTACATACCAGGAATTCTTATCTGCCCCAGCACCATGTCAGGTTCACCACATGGGATACCAAGTGTCTTCTCTTCAGAAAGGAACCAGGAGCCACTTTTGGAGCTGATAGAGAATATCAAAATTTATCATTCCATGGCTTAAACTCCCCATACTACAGAAAATAAGCTGAAAAAACCAGCAGACTGACAACCAGAACATAAGGTTCTCATCTTCCAAAAAGACAACCTTTGCCCTTAAGACAGCTTGAATCAGCTTTAAGAAATCTGTCAACCCTGTTCCAGTCCAATTTATTTTCCCCCTGCCCCCATTGCACACACATAAACCCAGGTTTCTTCTTATAATAAACATAAGGATAAGATGTAAGGATTCCTGGCATGCTATGTGGTGAACCCAACATGATGCCTGCTAAGATAAAAATTCCTGGCATGTAATGACCATGTGGTAAAGCAGAACATGCTTCATATAGAGGGCATGTCCCTAGGCATGGCTACATACATCCTTGCCCACCCTTTCACTTAAAAGAAGACAACACCTGAAAGCCGATCTCTTTCTCCTCCCCTGGTTCCTTCCCTGGTACCCACTTGGTAACTCCCTTGAATAAACTCTTGTGTGGCATCTGGTGGTGTGTGTCTCTTCTCATGTGCAAAACCAACAGTGATGATCCAAACTTCTGGAGTCTGAAATACCTCATGGTTTATTTGAAGCATATTTAAGAACAGTACAATTTGTTAAAACAGTTTACTTATGACAATTAAGTCAATCCTGAGTATAGAATGAAGACATGTTCATTTTGAAATATTTTACAAAGTAAATATGGTGTCTTCCATAAAGATGGACTTCAATGACTTTGAAATACTCCTCAAGATAAGAGTCTAGGAGAAAGACTGAGGGAAACATAATGCGTGTGAGAGTCAGGGTTTTGCATGGTCCTAGGAAAAGATAGAAGTTAAGTAGGCGACTGTAAAGTCCTAGTAATATCTCTCATAAGGATCAGTTTTATGGACTGAGAGGCAGTGCTCAGGACTGGCCAGGGTTTGGGGGTTGGGGAGACCTAGGATAGACAAACAATATTCGAGTGAATTTGGCTGAAGCCTGGCTATACAGGTAGCAAATGATCACCTGGTAGTAAACTACATCCTTCCCCAGTATTCTGGGAGGAAGACAGGCAAATATTTTCTTTGAAGAAAGAAGACTAAGTAAGTTTCCTGGCAAGTAAGTTTCCTGGCTTCTCCAGTGCTTCTCTCTGTGCAGGAGGACCCCTTCTGACTACATCATGAATGTACGTGATGTGTGTATGTATATGCAATCAAAATATTCAAATAAATAAAATTTTATTGAGATTAGTCATAAAATCACAAATGCTAAAAATAAGTATATAAATTGGAAAAGATAACAATTTCTTAATGTCAGTTTAATTTTATAGGTTCAAAATAACTATATAAAAGCTAATTATATATTTTTAAATTTATTCAATTATAATCTTAAGAACAAGACCAGTAAACTTAAGAATAAGGTTACAAATTAGTTGAACAAGAAAATAATTTATAACTATTTAAATTATTCTGAAGTAATTACAAACAGAATATTCAGTATTGAAATTACAATGTCAGAAAGTTTGTACACTCACGGCATCATACATTAATAATACTTATTTATATTTCTGTAACTATCGACAAAGTATCTCTTTCAAACATATTTCTATTTTAAGCAATTGCATCATTTTTATTTTTCTAAAATAACATATGAAGATGCTTTATTCTACATAGTAAATATGACCCTAATTGTACTGAAGTCTGGCATAAAAAGTAGAATATAAGACCATAGGCAAGATTTCATACTGAGAACATATTATAAAATTATAAAAATGTTAACATAGAATTTAGTAACCCTACAAGTGACAAAGGACTGAACTCTAAAATATATAGAGAACACAAGTAACTAGAGCCCAAATTCCTCAATAAAACAAATTTTAAAAGGGGGTTCATAACTAAAAGGGGAATTCTCAGCAGAATTACAAATAGATTAAAAGAGCTTGAAAAATTGCTCAATATCTTCAGCCATCAGAAAAATGCAAATCAAAACAACTTTGAGATACCACCTTATACCTATGAGAATGCCCAAGATTAAAGACACAGATGACAGCCTATGCTAGAGAGGATGCAGAGCAAGGGAAGACTCCTCCATTGTTGGTGGGCATGTAAGCTTGTTCAGCCACTCTGGATTGCAGTATGACAGTTTCTCAGAAAACTGGGAATCAATTTCTCCAAGGATCCAGCAATACCACTATTGGGCATTTGGACCCCAAAAGAATTAGCTCAACTATGTTCATAGCAGCATTATTCATAATAGCTTCAAGGATCTGGAAACAACCTAGATGCCCCTCAAATGAGGAATGGATTAATAAACTGTGATACATCTATACAATGGAGTAGTACTATTATTCAGCAGTAAGAAAAAAAAATGATATTCTAAAATTTGAAGGCAAATGGATGGATTTGGAGAATATTCTTCTGAGTGAGATATCACAAATCCAGAAAGATAAGCAAGGGATATACTCACTCATTAGTGAACTTTAAAAAAAAAAAAAAAAGCAAAGCATTCCCAGGTTGCAAACCACAACCACTGAACAAAAAGCTTGGGATCTGAAGCACATTGGACTGGCACCTTGGAGCTCTTTCCCTCCAGAGGAGAACACCTAACTCAGTCTTGATATTAGAATGCAGAAATTGGACTTGCCTGGGGTGGACGCTGAACTAATGCATTTTGGGACCTCCTTCTCTTTCTGGGGAGATGAGGGGATGGGCAGAAGAAAGAGTGACTGGTGGGGTTGGGAGTGGAAAGAATTAAAAAATGAGACTTTATTTTATAAAAATAAAAAAGAGTTTAGTAATATGTGAAACGGATAATATTAATTTTAAGTCATGACTAATAAAAATTCACTTATTGATATCATTGTAATTTGGTATAAAAACAACAGAATGACAAAGAAATGCACCACTTTTTAAAGTTAAATACTATTTTTTTTGTATATGGTTCAAATCTATTTTTCTGTTTTGTTCACACATTATTTTATAACTGTAACATAATTTCCATATATGTTTTTGAGAATAGATGTATGAATTGAAGAAAACATATTACCCTAGTATATACAACCAATAACATGGTTTCTCCATACAGATGTCAATATCTATAAGACCCAGTGTCTCCCAGTAACCCATTCAGTTATGAGCCCAATAGTGGTTATTAGCCAATGGGTAGGTCACTGAATCTTTTGATAACTCATGGGCTTTCAAAATACAATCATATCTCAAAGTCTCATTAGGTTTTTACCTAGCTTTTCAGCTGATAGTCATCTAACTACTGTTCCAGGTAGTAGAGAATTAGTTGTATTTTGTTATATGCCACCAGGAAAAATAATGCCTTTTTTATGGCTATGCTAAAATAAAAATAGAAGCTGTGCTGAGCTAACCTTGGATTTGATATTATTTTTGAACATTTTGATTAAAGTTTTTTTTTTGTCTGTTTTAAGAATCTGGTGTTATATGTATGCCAGCCCACAGTTATGTTTAAGCTCTCTGTGCTTTTGAAATTTAAATATTTCCTTGAGGTGTGCAATATGCCCTCCACACTTATGCAGAAAATAGTGACAAAAAGGCAACATTCCCTGTGCCCTCAGTGTGGTCTGAATGGGAATTCACAGTGGCCAGCTAGAAACTTCCAGCTCTATAAAGCAGGATCTGTGACACAACCATGCCATGCTGAGAAAAGTAACATTCAATGACACTGAATATGTGTCTAAATTAAAATATCAATATTATTATTAATTTTCTCAAAATTTAATTTGCCTAGAATAAAAATATTCATTGTAATAAACCATGGGTTTCAATCACTGTAAAAACATGAAGGAAGCTTCACAAAGTGTGTATGATTTGGAAGAGGAAAAGAAAAAAGCTTCGGGAATTACCTTGGACCATATTAGCACAGGCATACTTAAAGGCAGAAATAATGAGTTTCTGTTATATAATTTCAATGATATTTGTATTCTCTAATAATGGATTTGATCTTTATAATTAAAAATAAGAAATAAAGTTCATTTGGATTTAGCCTGCCTAAAAATTAATATAGCTTAATTTTCTCCTACCATATTTTTCTTTCAGCTAATATTTGATGTTCTCACAGTTAAATTCTATTTTTTCTTTGATCTCTTTCTGATGTGAATAGTTTCTTACATTTTTGACTTATGCTCTAGGTAATTTTTCACCAACAGAGTTATGATTGTGCTGCTTAGTAACCCTTGATTTCCCTTTATTCTGCACAGTGAAGTTGCTTTTGTTTTCTGTTGCATGAGGCTATAAAAATATGTTACAGAAGTTTAACTGAATTTTGTCTCTCAGCAATGAGAGGTGAATTTAAGGAAACAGTAAAAATCCCTATAAATGTTTTGAATTAATATCTAGTTATTAATGTTTTACTTAGCCAGATATTAGTGCTCTATGTTGTTGAGCATATCATTTGTTCCATTATACTTAAGATTTGCTCATACTGTTCTACTATTAATAAGTGTAAGAAGAAGACATATAATGTCTTCCAGGAACAGATGGGATACCACTCCTATCTATTTCTTGGATTGTTCATTTGAATATCATTATATATTTATAAAACATTTTTATTAGTAAATGTGTTGATGTATTGATAAAGATTTCAAATGATTCAAAGTATTTTGACTAAACAAAGTATTATATGAACATTCATTAGCACAAAATAACTGAGGTCTTGAATGAATAAATTTAAATGTCCACCTGGTATCCATTTGATATCAATCAGTTCAAATTATTACAACAGTATTATGCAGCTAAAAAATTATCCAAGCAAATCATGAAGAAAAACCTATTTTTTATGAATTAAACTAATTAAGAAAAGTGATTATAATACATGGTCAGCGATTTACTGTATAACTACTAGAAAAGTTTACAATAGAAAGAAAACTTTTAAAACTTTGTGTGTGTGTGTGTGTGTATGTGTGTTCAAGACTATAATACAGTTGCACAAGTCAGATGAGAATTTGTCATGAGTAGCCCTTTTACTCAAACACTTTGACATCAGGAATTTATTTCTGGTTGTCAGACCAAGATATAAATGCCTCTACCTATGAAACTGTCTCCCTGCCCCTTTAGAAAATATTTACTAAATTGTTCATATTGCTTAGCTTATAATTAGAAAGAGATATGCTAGAAAAGAGATTGTCATTTTATTTCTACAGGTGCATTATAGGTGCAATGGTTTTTATATGGAACTTGAATGTGGAATTACCTGAAGTGATTTCATACATTGATTGTTTAAGAGGTTCTCAAGTCCCATTTGGAGAGAATCTCTAAATATGGAGTCCAAGCAATGATCTGTCCAAAACATCCCTGGGTGACTCTAAAGTTTGGGAAGTACTGGTCTACCCAAATCAATTACCATCTAGGGAGTAAATAAGTTGATAGGATACAAGAATAGTGGTCTGTTATAAAGTAATTCCTCCAAATAGAAATTGGAGTGCTACCCTACCAATGGGTCCAATAACTATTCTCTCAAGCACAATAAGAAACCAAATGTCCTTCCTAACTTTCCCTGAGTATCCTCTTTAGCAAGTACTTCATGAGAAGGAAATAATGCTAGTAAAATACAAGAAAAAAAGAAGGAAACAAAATATCTGTAGGAGTTGGGGATCTGAGCCTAACATGACAGAGCTGAAGCCAAATGATGACAGAATGTCAATTCCTGACAATACTGGGTGCTACAACAGACTGGGTTCTAGTGCTCTTTTGAGAGATGGAAGTTGTTTTCCTTCCCCATCTGTCCTACTCATTCTCTTCCTTACCAGCACCAAGCAGTAACCAGTCACATTTAGAATCTGTGAAAGAGAACAAAATCAGAGTATTTGAACTTAAAAGTACCAAGGCAGTATAGCAAAAAACAAACAACAACAACAACAAAAACATTTAGAGTTTAAAATCTGTATACCAAACTCTTTTGCTATAGAATGAATGAAAAGGAATGCCATAACAGTACTCAAAAAGTGAGTCCTACTATCATTTTAGCTACATACATCACAAATTATCAGAATTATTTTATTAGTTGTTTCTAATGTTTCTAGATGACTTTAGTCAAATAAAACAATCGTTAAGAATCAAAAGTATAATGGAAAACCAAGGGTAGTTATGATCAAATTAAATAAATTTCAGAGACATATCCAGTAGAGCACTAAGTAATTTGAGGAAAAGCTGATAATTTTCAGTGATAGGAGCCTGTGATCGGTGAGTATCTGTTCCCCTCACCATATAACAAAGCCTCACAAGTTAAAAAGGCTTAGGCTTAAACATGCATAATGCCATACAAAAATCAGTACTGCTGAGACTAAAATAATGCACACATCTACTCTAGAACAATTTTTCTATAAAATGATAATTGTAAAAATTACTGTGGGATTTAGAAATTTCATTTCTGGGAACAAAAATCAAAGAAATAAAAATTTATGACTACATAAAAACATGTTTATTTCATAGCAGCAGAAGAATAAGAAAAATATAGAATTATCTCATTGTGCATTAAATGATTAATAATATAGGATCTTCGCAATGGAAAATAAGTTAGCAATGCAAGATATGAAGCATGCATAAAACAGTATCAATGAAGGACAAATTATTATTTTAGTCAGTAATTAATATATAGAATTGGCAAATCTATATACATAGAAAGTAGATTGGTAATTTTCTGGGACTGGGTGCCTAACACTCAGGAGTGTAACTAAAAATACTCTTCTATGGCTTTCACTGTGAGATATGTAACTGCTCAAAAGTTTAATTGTGACAAACAAAACTTCAATTATACAAAAAATAACATTTGATTGTATTATTCAAAATAGGAAACTGAAAAGCACATGACATATATTTCAATAAATATACATTTACAATAGCTAAAAAAACATTGTGAGAGTGCCTGTTTATTATGTATGTTGATGTACTCAAGGAGCCTGCCATCCAACAAAATCATCTTCAAAAGTGAGGATTGCTCAAAGAATGAATCCTGACCTTCTCCAAAAGTCTTCTTTATTATGTAATTTTTGTGTATCTTTCACATTACATGTCTTTAATCCACTCATTTTCTGTCCGTGCATATTATTCCTCTGTCCTTGGAGCAACCCCTCCTGCAAGATAAAATTTAAGAGAAAAAACAAAAAAACAAAAAAGAGGAGAAATCTCACTATGGAAGCTGTAGTATGACACAGTGAGTCATGCAGTAAATCCTTTTGTTCACATGCCTTTACTTGCAAATGGACCTAAAGGTGTATGTGTGGAAGATCCTACCATGAGCAAATCAAAGTAGGAGAACTGGCCCATGTCGTGCTCTTGGGTGCAAGAAATAAATTCACCAGGGCAATATAAGATAGCTCACCCTAGAAGAGAAGACAAGGGAGAGCTGGCAGGCTGACCAACCCTGCAACTACTCAGGCCCATAACGAGGGTTATGGTTTGGCCCACCACAATATCCACTTCATGTATGATCTGATGGAGCAAGCTTACAAATAATTCCTGTAGATCCAAAACTGCAGGATTTTCACAACACAGGGCAACAACAAGATAACCAAGAGGAGTTCTATTGAGGGCCCAGCATCTATAGTACAACAGAAACCAGAGTCCTGAAATCAGATCAATGATTCCCCAAAGTTTTATGTGGATGTGTGACTTCACTCTTACTCTCAGCAACACTGGTCATGAAGCTGTCATGGAGTCACAAAACACTTGCAGCACCCTCTATTAATATGCTGCTCAGCTTTGGACTTTAAGCATTCAAAGTCATGATGTAAGTGAGCATCTCATAGTCACACATTGCCCAGCTACTGCTTCAGTTCCCTTTGCATGTTGCTGTGATAAAGTATTTCATAGAAACTACCTAAGGGAAGGAGGGTCTGTTAATGACTTTTGATGTGAGACATGGAAGGAACAACAGGGAAGACATGACAGCAGAAGAAGCTCTATCTAGGACAGGGAGAGTTTTAGTTACAGCTTTTTCAGTCCTTAGTGGGTTGGACCTGGAAGACTAGAACTAGCCAGAACTAGAAATCAATAGCCCATTTCAAGACCTCCCCCTAGTAAATGACTTTTTTAGCTAGCCCATAATACCCAGATACCAAGCTTCCTGAAATAGTATCAGGTAGACATAAACCTGAAAAGAATCTCCTCTTGGAACTATATCCATAAGCATGTATTTTGTTCTATCAACTCAAATTACAGAGTCTCAAACAGAAAACTAAAGTAAGAAAGCTCATTGGGAATTTATCTTTTGTTCCCACTTCATTGGCATAGGGTAAGGCACCAATGAAACCCAGAATAAGTAATTAGAGACCAAACCAATGTTCATCTAAAAATTAAGAGCAGACATACAGGCTTACACACTTTGTAAAAGTTTCAAAGCTACTGAAATCAGTAAAACTAAAAGCCCTTTGTAATGCTTAACTTTGTTTATGAATTAAAATCAATCCCTAATCATGGGATAAATAGAGGACAACCATTAATTCTATCTATTTTATTGTGTTCCACTTTGACCCCAGATAATAAGAAAAAGCTAAATTTTAGATGAACAAAATGTTCTATTTTTAAAGACAAAGGGTGTCTGGGAAAATTTTTCTTAATATTTATTTATTTTTTGCATAAGAAAATTCAAATTAAATTTTATTTATTTAGTCTTTCTATTTTTCAGACAAGGCATGGTTCACACTGACTCCTGCTCAGTTTGTTCCAGAGGACACTGTGTATTTTGAATACCAGATGATTAAATTTAGCTGATTTAATGCACAGTTTCAACTTTTGCTTTTTCTTTAAAGTTTGTTTCATGACAGTGTCTGCAGAAGCCTGTTTGGATTTGAGTTTTACTAGAAACTTCCCAAATCACTACCTGAACTTCCACTGTGAATTATATCTCTGAAACAAATGATTTCATCATCCGAAGTTCAGCTTTTCAATGTGCAAAATGATCTTCTGTAAGATGGAAGGTGATAATGACTCTCTGTGTGAACATCAACATTCATATTTCTAAGATTTTAATTGAAAGAATTCTCATTGTTGCATCTATTTTGACTAACTGGTAGAATTCATCTCCTTGGTGTAAAGTTCTAAGAAGTGATCAATGCCAATAGCTGCATACAGAGTGCAGGTGGTGCTATGACATTTCTCAAATTATTCCTCCTTGGCATCCCCAGCCAATCAAAGCTTTGTTTCTATATTGACTTTCTAAATCTTGTATCATTAGTGCCAGTTCCTTTCTGTCTATAATCATCTCAAGTATGACTGCTGTCCTCGGGCCTAGTTTGTTACTTGTATTTGAAATAGGTTAGAACAGTTTATAAATCAAAATTCCTCACTATACTGAGATAGTCCTAAAAGAGTAACAAATGGATATGATTGTCATGGCAGTGGTTTGTTTTGAAAGGCAGCTGGTTCTGAAGTACTCCCTTGCTTCCTATCACTAAAACTTATTCCTAATACACACTGTACATTCTTTCTTCTTTCATTTTTTATTTATTTAAAAAGTTTTTTTTCATATATACCACTGTTCACCCTCCCTTCCCACTTTCCATTCACTCCCAGTTTCCCTCAGCCTCTTCCATCCCATCCCTCCATCCATTCCCAAGGGAGGTCAAGGAGTCCCAAGGTGGGTCCATTTAGTCTGGCTTATCCAGTTGAGATAGGTCCAAGTCTCTCATCCCAGTATTAAGGCTGGGTTAGGTGTTCCTCTGTAGAGAATGGGCTCCAAGATGTCAGTTCATGCATAGGAACATAGTCTGATCCTACTCCAAGAGGCTTCACAAACTGCCTATGCCAGTTGACAGTCATCTACATTTGGAGAGTTTAGTTCCTTTCCCTGCAGGTTCCCCTGAGCTAGTTTCTGATACAGTAAACTCCCAATACATCCTGACAGCCATCTCTGTGGGTCTCCTCCTCATGATCCTGATTCCTTTACTCATGTAAACTCTCTTCTTTCTCTCTCTCTTCAGCTGGAACAGGATCTCAACCTGGTGCTTAGCTATGGATCTCTGTTTCTGCCTCTATCCATTGCTGGATAAAGGTTCTGTAATGGCAATTAGGGTGATCATCCATTTGATTATAGGGGAAGTCCTATTTAGGCACATTCTCTATTGCTTGGAGTCCTACCCATGGACATCTTGTGGTTTCTTGGAGGTGTCCTTAGCACCTGTTTTTTTTTCTAGCCCCACAGTAACTCCCTCTATCAAGATATGCATTTATTTTCTCCCTCTTTGTTGCTCCTCTCACTCAACCATCTTTTCTTCTCATGATCTGTTCACACTTTTCATTGGTTGCTACCCATTGATGATCCCAATTAACTTAGAAAACATTCTTTATTTCCTCTATTCAGGGGGATACCTGGATGTCTTTAATAAGTTCCTTCTGTTCCCAAGATGCTCAGGGCTTGTGATTTGCAGCCTGGATATTCTTTGCTTTTTATCTAAAATCCATTTATGAGTGAGCATATACAAAGTCTATCTTTCTGGACCTGTGTTACATCACTCAAGATGATACTCTCCAAATCCATACATATACCTGCAAATTTTAGGATAACATTGTTTATGATTTCTGTGTTTTTTTTCCTGTAGAGCAGTACTTCATTGTGTAAATATATGAGAATGTGTTAATTCATTTGTCAGTTGACGAGCATATAGGTTGTTTCTAGATTCTAGCTATTACTAATAATATTGCTAGGAACATACTTAAGCTGTTGCCCTTGGGGTAAGAACGTGT
Source organism: Sigmodon hispidus (assembly GCA_004025045.1). Taxonomy (NCBI): domain Eukaryota; kingdom Metazoa; phylum Chordata; class Mammalia; order Rodentia; family Cricetidae; genus Sigmodon; species Sigmodon hispidus. The sequence goes on from PVIH01016065.1 coordinate 44,395, forward strand.
ATCCTTTGGGTATATTCCAAATAGTGGTATTGCTAGATCATTGGGGAGACTGATGCTCAGTTTTCTGAGGAATCACCATGCTACTTTCAAAAGTAATTGTACAAGTTTACAGTCCTATCAGCAATGGAGGAGGGTTCCCCCTTGCTCCACATCCCCTCCAGGGTAGGCTGTCATCTGTGTTTTTGATATTAGCCATTCTGACAAGTGCAAGATGGTATTTTTAAGTGTCCTTTAGCCATTTCTACTTCTTCTGTTGAGAATTTCCTTTATAGCTCTAAATTCCATTCTTAATGGAATTATTTTGGTTTGAAGCCTGTAGTTTCATGAGTTCTCTATGTATTTTAGAGATCGGTTCTCTGTCAGATATAGGGTTGGTGAAAATCTTTTCCCATTCTGTAGGCTGACATTTTGTTTTATTGACCATGTCCTTTGCCTTGCAGAAGATTCTCAGTTTCAGGAGGTCCCATTTATTAATTGTTGTTCTTAGTATCTATGCTACTGGTGTTATATTTAGGAAGTGATCATCTGTGCCAATGCATTAAAGGGGATTTCCCTCTTTCTTTTCTGTCAAGTTCAGTGTAACTGGGTTTATGTTGAGGTCTTTGATCCACTTGGGTTTGAACTTCTGCAGGGTGATGGATATGGATATACTTGTATTCTTCTACATACTACCATTCAGTTATGCCAGCACCATTTGTGCTGATAATATCTTTTTTCCATTGCATATTCTTGGTCTCTTTGTCAAAACTCAGGTGTTCATAGGTGTGTGAATGAAGGTCAGGTTCTTCATTGGATTCCATGATATCTGTTTTTATGTCAGGACCAGGCTGTTTTTTTATTACTGTAGCACTGTAGTATAGCTTGAAGTCAGAGATGGTGATGCCCCCTGCAGTTCTATTATTTAATAGAATTTTTTTTTTTGTAATCCTTGGTTTCCTGTTGTTTCATATGAAATTGAGTCGAAGGAGTAAGGAAAAACAATACCCTAAAATTTGCAGGCAAATGGATGAACTTGGAGAATATCCTCCTGAGTGAGGTATCACAAACTCAGAAAGATAAGCAGGGTGTGTACTCACTCATTAGTGATCTCTAAACGAACAAACAAGAAAAAAGCCAAGCATGCCCAAGCTGCAAACCACAACCACTGAACAGCTTGTGATCAGAAACACCCTGGACTGACTCTTTGGATCCCACTCCCCCTAGAGGAACACCTGACTCATTCTTGAGGGAGGGGGACAAAACTGGATCTGCCAGGAGTGAACACTGAGCTAAGCAATATTGTGTCAGTGGGACCATGAGACTGTCTGCTGCCTGCTCAGGGATGGGTTGGGGAGGTGTGGAGAAGAAAGAATGACCTGATGTGGTGGGAGGGGGAAGGGACCTTGAATAAGGATATACAGGGATAGAAAGCGTGACTTCTTTGTTAATAATAACAATAATAATAATAAATAAATAAATAAATAATAAAAGAAATTGACTAGAAGGTCAATAAAAAATTTTCAAGGCCAATAAAAAATTGTGTTGGCATTTTGATGGGGATTGCATTGAATCTGTAGATTGCTTTGGGTAAGATTGACATTTTTACTATGTTGATCTTATTCAGAAGCATAGGAGATCTTTCCATTTTCTGATATCTTCTTCAGTTTCTTTTTTTAATGATTTAAAGTTCTTGTCAAACAGGTCTGTCACTTCTTTGGTTAGAGTTACCCCAAGATATTTAATGCTATTTGCAGCTATTATAAAGGATGATGTTTCCCTGATTTCTTTTTCAGCCCTTTTATCTTTAGTATATAGGAAGGCTATTGATTTTCTTGAGTTAATCTTGTATTCAGCTACATTCCTGAAGGTGTTTATTAGCTGTAAGAGTTCCCTGGTAGAATTTTGTGGGTCACTTAAGTATAAGATCACATCATCTACAAACAAACATAATTTGACTCCTTCTTTTTCAATTAGTATCTCCTAATCTCCCTTTGTTATCTTTTGTTTTATCTAAAATGTTGAGAACTATATTGAATGGATACAGGGAAAGATGATAGCTTTGTCTTGTGTCAGAATTTAGTGGAATTTCTTTGAGTTTCTTTCCATTTAGTTTGATGTTGGCTGCCACCTTGCTGTATATTGCCTTTATCATATTTAGGTATTTTTCCCTGTATTCTTGATCTCTCCAGAATTTTTATCACAAAAAAAAAGTGTTGAATTTTTGTCAAAGGCTTTTTCAGCATCTAAGGAAATGATCATGTGGTTTATATCTTTCAGGTTGTTTATATAGTAAACAACACTGTCAATTTTTCTTATGTTGAGCTATCCCTGCACCTCTGGGATAAAGCCTACTTGATTATGGTGGATGATTTTTTTGATATTGTTGAATTTTGTTTGTCAGTATTTTATTGAATATTTTTGCATTCGTGTTTATGATGAAGACTGGTCTGTAATTCTCCTTTTTGTTGCATCTTTGATTGTCTTGCATATTAGAGTGACTTTAGCCTCATACAAATGTTTAGCAATGTCCCTTCAGTTCCTATTATATGGAACAATTTGAGGAGTATTGGTATTAGGTGTTCTTTGAATATTTTGTAGCATTCTCTACTGAAACTATTTGGCCCTGGGCTTTTTTTTTTTTTTTTTTTTTTTTTTTTTTTTTTTTTTTTTTTTTTTTTTTTTTTTTTT